>OX246746.1:16443932-16574164 GCA_945910005.1 Isoperla grammatica
AAGAGATCTCGCTACGCATCAAATTACTTCCATTGGCTCAGTTTGTTAGACTATTGGTTGGTTTGGGCAAATGTTTGGGGGGTTAACGGGGGGGGGGGGGGGGGGATCTAAAGTTGGAGGTCTCCACTATACGTCCGCTATTCGAGAGGATGAGGGGTGACAGATGATAGTGGAGGACATTTACTAAGAGAACGTGAATAATACGAGATTAGGCTGTCCATATTTCCAGTTTGTTAGACTGTTGGCTAGCTGGCAGTGTTGTTTGGGGGGGGGGGGGGGGGGGGGGGGGTAAACTTTGCGCTACACCTATCCTCAAGACAGCATTTAAAACGATCTGAGCAATCAAGCAAGGAGAACGCTACACAGTATTGAAAAAGTTATAAATTTGCGAAATTGGGTTCGCATAGAACCGAAACCTCGATAAGATTCAAATATTTTAATCATTACGGTTGTCTTTTGAGATGAATGATCTAAAAATATGTTAAATGATAATTCATTATAATTTTTTTTTTTAAATAACAAAAATAATAAAAATAATAAAAATAATAATAATTATTATCATTAACATAATTTGCGCGCTGTTCACAAGTTACATAATTAGCAAGCCAAGACGACCAGTGGAGCTATTCTAACCCACATGGGTTGCGGGTAAATGGGGGCGGGGGCGGGGGGCGAATCAATAGTGTTAGGGACGTACCCAGGACGACGGCGCGTGGGAAGCAACCCTTGCACTCGATATACGCAAAACATGTTAGGTTTGCAACAGTTCGTGGGCCTAGCCCTCCTCAAACAGTGGTATAACGTGCCGAAAATCTAATTTGCAAACGACATCGACAAGAAATAGCGCGTGCGGGTGGGATTTAGCCGTTTACTTCAACAACATTGAGCGACTGTCGTACTGCGAACATCCAGTAACTTCCTTCGCTTCGATAAGCGTTATGACTTTGCAAGGCACTGGCACTAAGCAATCATGGAAACAGGAACAGGAAATTTCGCTTCCGCAGTCGACGCGTATTGAGGCACCGTATTGAGGACTGCGCAGAGCAAATGTGACGGTTGCAGCTTCAATTGCATTAGGAGTTAGGACGTTGTTGTTTTGCACGTATTATGTCGTTCTTGGCTGCAGCTTTAATGGAGAGGGGACTCACGCTGGAAGATTTGCCGAATAACCTCTTCCTTGGAGATTGGGTATTGTTATTTATACTTTACTTCATACTTAATGTGTAGATAACATTTCAGTTACAACAGTAATTGCGTTACATTTGTAGTATGTTGAGGACCTATTCTATTTTTATTTTTTTATGTATATATATTTTATTCTTTCAAATACTATACAGTTCAAGATACATAAGACGAAATAAACGAATTAACGAAATTAATTTGCAAGAAGCCTACGTGTAGTAAATACCCTGTATGTGGCCTATCTTAATTCGAACAATAAATAATGTTCATCTTTTTGAGTTGCAGGAAAAATCCTCTTGAACTTAGGTCCAGTCGTACAATGTCCCAATAGCTACTTATTCGTCGAATAGCTTGTTTTCTCCATGGCAACGACCAATCAAACTCTTGAAATCCTCCAAATAGCTTATAATTGCTACAAATAACTTTCATATTAGGAGATGGTAAGACTGACCCTTAATATTGTTAGTACATTGTTGGTGGAAAAAAGACAAAATATCGTTACACGGTTTTTAATTTACGTTTTCCTCTAAAAGGCAGTAGTTATGCATAGGAGACAATTTATAGTTAGGTTTTAAAACGTGTATAGTTAACTATAGTTTGGTTATTTTTAAGTAAAACTAATAAAACAATACAAATTAGTACAAAGAGTCATATTAAGAGGGACTGATCGATTGATTGATATTCGGGCTTAACGTCTCATATTTTTGCAACTTGGCTAATCGAGACGATAAGAGGGACTGGACTGCAGCACAGCTGTCTGCTCTTGTAAACGTAATACCACTATTGCTATGGGTGGGGCTTCTTTACTCAGGTATCTTATAGGTTAGGTTATCACTTCCTTGTTGAAAGGTCGCCCCAAGTAAACGTCAGCAAAATACTATCCACGCTTCGTGTTATCTAAAGGTTATTGCAACACGTGTAACGTCCATATTATCTCTATCGTACCTGGGTCTTAGAATGTGTACTTATGGTATCAATGCGTTGCTGAATTATTTTAGATGTTGCAGTGGCGTAACTAGGGTCATTAAATTACCCGGGTAAGGCTTACAGGGGCTTAAGTAGGGTCCCAGTCGCTGGAGGCGAAAATTTTGTGGTCTCTTTTTTTTAAGCAAGACAAATCACTACAATTTAATTTGTTATAGCTATTTGCCCACCCTACTATGAATTGACAGAAGGGTATATATATATATTGCTAAAGCCCGTTTATTTCATCGGTTAACGGATCGTTAACGGGGCCACTAGCTGATGGACCGTAATTTGTAACCCAATAAACCCTTTGCAGGTAAAGAACCGTCAGCAAACGGCCCCGTTAATGAACGATTGAAAAACCGGGCCTTAAGACATGTACACCCCTGTTTGTCTACATATCGTTTACTTGGAGAATTTTTACCCGGGTATGTACCGATGCCTAGTTACGCCGGTGAGCTGTTGTCGTATAAGGGATACTGGTATTTGGCTGGCTCGATCAGAAGAAATATCCAAAAGCTATATTTTTAAGAATTAAAGTCTCATACGCAACCTTCATGTGGTGTATTATATTATAACGTACTATAACGTGAAGCGTGGAATGGATATAATAATGTTGAGGTAATAATATGCTTATTTAAAAGTAAATTTAGTTGTTTTCAGTCATGGAGATATCTCAGATCTGTTTGAATAGACTAAGACACGTGTAGTTTTGTATGTTTACGCGCTTAGGTTTTATGAAAATTTTAAATTATTTGTCCCGCTCTGAACTAAAATGGGGACTTGTTCATTTCAATCATTTACATGCAGAACAAATTGTTGTAGGCTATTATGTACCACATAGGATAATAGGATAGGTATTATGTACCAACCACACAGATTGATCACTGAGCTTTGCCACTTTTTTGTGACCACTTTCGTCACTGGTTGTATTCACATGTTTTATTAGTATTCGTGCTCCACGGACCACGGGTATAAACCAGAGGTATAGTCTCGTCAAAGTAACTTGCAAGGTGGTGTCGTCACGTATTATGTAATAGGGAGGTGACGCATGTGACAACTACCAACCCAAATCTAGTTGCATCTCGTTCTTATGCCTCAGGTATTGTAGTGATAATATCGCGCGCCTGTTATCAGACGTGGTGGGGTCGCATTCCAATCACGATTGGTGCAGTTAATGCAGTGGACAATGACAATGAAGGTATCGGGAAATCCTGCGGTGAATACCGTTGAAAAAGACCGTGTCTCCACACGGTCTATTATTTTGAAAAGACTTCCGACCGTCTATTCTCAGAATGTTAGGGGACACCTTGATTCTTACGGCGTCGCCAGTAAACTCATGTGTGTCATGTGTACTTCAGGAGGAAGATGGTTCCACATTCCGAGGCTTCATCCGAGTCCACATGAACCTCTGTCGCCCAATCAGTGTCGTAGCTGGTACCCGACCACCGTCCATCTACGACATTCTCAAGGAAGACAAAACTCTAGAGAAGACGTTGACATCATTCTATCTACCACGAGACACCGTCAAGGCACTCCACGTCACAAGGTATTCCTTTTAGACACAGTCTGGAGCTATGCTAAACTTGTCCCAACGTTGCTAGGGTAGAATAATAATAATTGTCCAAAAGAACACCGCTTTAGGGTGCACACCAGCTTTATACTAGTTCCAACGAAAGTATTTGCATGCCGATCTCAGGTCATTAGCGGCCTTTACACGTACACTCTTGCGCGCACGCTTGCGTGTCGCGTTCTTGTGCAGAGGAAAGACAGCGCGCAAAACCGTGGGTTGGAGCGCCGCGCAAGAGTGTGGTGTCTAAAACTGCATCACACTCTTGCGCGTACGCTCCGCAGGGAAACGAAAGCGCGCGTTCAAGAGTGTGCGTGTAAATGCCAATCCCTTCGTCTTTACCACACTTTTGCGTGGTGCGTGGAGTGTTCCGAGTGTTCAGATGATTCACGACGTTCTTTCCCTTGCAAGCTTGCTTTTACACGGACAGTTTTACCTGCACTCTTGCGCGCGCGCAACCCTCAGATGATTCGCGACGTTCTTTCCCTTGCAAGGCATTTGCTTTTACACGCACAGTTTTACTTGCAGGAAAGAACGCGCGACAACGAATCCCGCGCGCAAGAGTGTACGTGTAAAGGCCCGTCTACTGCACCTTTCAACCGTGAAAATCAACAGATACCTGGCGTTCTTTCACAGATTCGTAAATGCATGGTTCGGCTTAGTCGAGTGCACAGGCGGTTTGGCCACACCCACCGTTACAGGTTACCAACATATGGTTTTAAATTATCTCCATTGGACATGTTTAGATTAGATGGTAGGAATTAGCGTAGTAGAAAATTAAGTTGTCACCTTGGACTCGGCTGTGTCGTAAGCATCAGAATACTTTTGTTGGGACAACAATACCTGATGTGCCCCCATATCTTCAGGTGACTAACTAGGTACATTAGAGTGTTTTGGATAGTTGAGAAGGAATGTACTGATAGTATGACTGAATCCCAGCATTCGCCTTTACGACTGACGAAAGCCTAGGAAAAAAACTTCAGTCAGGACTGCTGGTGGCCGGAATCGAACCGGCGGAATCTCGCATCTTACCGCTGAGCCACCTCTATCGGTGCTAGGGTAGATCCCAACGTCAATCGGCAGTTTGTATACCGAGTCTTACCGTCCAACATATTTTAGTTGGGTAGTAGAGTTCGCCAAGCGTACACAAGACAGAGCTTTCGTCTGTCTTCGTATATCTTCGGTGAACTAGCCGACCAATCAGGCTCCGTTATCGCGTCGCTTGGCGGACCCGTACTACCCGACTAAAGTATGTTGGGCAGTAAAAGGCGATAGACAAACATATGATGGCGTTGTGACTCTACCCTATATTACACACTCAACGTTGCTACTCTCATGCTTAACTGATAGAGGTGGCTCAGCGGTAAGACGCGAGACTCTAATTCGGGAGGTCGCCGGTTCGATTCCGGCCACCGGCAGTCCTGACTGAAGGTTTTTTCCGAGGTTTTCCTCAGTCGTAAAAGCGAATGCTGGGATTGAGTCATACTATCAGCCCTCGGAAAATCCTTCCCAACTATCCAAACACCCTAATAACCTAGAGAGGGGCACATCAGGTAAAGCTGGTGTGCACCCTTGAACGGGTATTCCAACAACAACAAAAATTATTATTATTCTCATGCTTACGAAATAACCGAGTCCAATAATACCAGCTTAATCTTCTACTTCTCTAGTTCAATTACCATCTACTTGAAACAGGTCAAATGAAGATAATTCACGACCGCATAGTGGATACCTAGAAATTCCAAACACAACGGAGATTACAGAACAGAACAGAATTAATAACGAAGCTTTGTGTTTGTTCCAGCGAAACGACTACTCACGAGGTAATTGTCGTCTTGCTGCACAAATTTAAGGTTGTTGACAATCCAAGGAAGTTTGCTCTGTATGAACGATATTATGAAGAAGGAGACACAGTTAAAGGTATGTGCTTGCTACATCATTGATCTTACTTTTCGGACAGAAGGAATCTCTTGAAACACAAATTGAGTCTTTGTTATTTTGACATGGATTACACTGATTCATATGTTTCGTATTTGAAATATATATCTTTGATTGGTTATCGCTCACTCGTCGATGGTGTTCGGAGCCTACAGTGTTGGTTTAGTCGCTTTAATTAAAGTCCCCCACTGAAAATCAGTTTCGTTACTGAGTGGGTAGACTCTAAATGTAAATTTATTTATTTAATTTATATATTTATTTTAATAACTTCAAACATACCTAATATTATATTTTTGTAAAAATCTGTCCACCCACCATTTGGATTAAGCAGTTGTCTATATAGACTGTCAGTCAAGGCGCGAGGGGTGGGAGGCAGGTGGGCGGATGGGTTTTACTTTTCTCTTCTGGATTCTAGGAAAAATTAAATTTTAATGCACTAGCATTAAAGATAGGAGTTTCAATCAATTTAATTTTCACTGACGCCTTGTTGAAGACGTGCAGAGTGCCATTATGTTCCCTCTACCCTCTAATACAATCACATTTGGTGTTTCAAATCGTGTCTGAATTTCAACTTAATCGCCGGAACCCTCCGATTTTTGTCGCATAAAATTGCTTTAAAATTGCCGAAAATTAAACCAAAATGTGTCATCCGCTAGAGAATATTTATAGTGTTTTTTCTAGTTAATGTTGACAATCATGTTTCAAGAAATATTTATGCTTTTCAAATGTACTCCTTTAACTTTTGTAATGTGGTTTTACAATGTACCTTTCACAGCTGTTAAATAAGAACATTTGAAAAACTAAAATATTTATTGGAACAAAGCAACATTCATAAGAAAGAGCATAACATTTTATAAGGCAAGACACATTTTGGTTTCATTTTAAACAAGTCATTTTAATGCAATTTTAAGCGATCGATAGATAGATAGATATAGTGGCTTCCGCAGGTTGGGTCGACATACAGTCTTAACGGGCCTGTACTTTATTTACTTTCAATAATATATTGTAGGGCCTACTTAGCAAAAATGCGATCAAAGTATAGGCTTCAACCCTTCGAGCCAAATGCAAAGTCCAAACTCAAGCATTCCCGGACGACTTAGTGATTGCACGGTGCGGAATTGAGAAGAGCTTGAGTCTGAACTGTGCATCGGTATCGGAATCGAAATCCTAAACCGGAAGTCGTGAAAAATTCCCGTACATGGTTCTCATGGTGCTGTTCACAACAAAATCGTAATGTCGTAATGATTTAGCATGAGAAATGTACGATTGCGATCCCGATATCCCGCCTGTAACCGATAAACTGTGCCTTCAATATTGTGTGATGTCTCTGTTTTCAGTAAAAATGCGCCGGATTGGTGAAAGTGAGAAGCCTCTAGTCCTAGCACTTCGGTGGAGTCGAGAAGTGAACTGTAACAAAATGTTTGTTCTTCAAGAAAATGAAACTGGTGATATATTGGTACGTTGATGGTTTATTTTCTGGGCTTAATTTCTAATTGAAAAGGAACTGGAACGCATAGTTTGTTTGCCTTCCATAATTTTGAACCAACCCCGCCAACCACCTTTATACAGGGCTTGAAGTAGAATGCACACACACGCATATAAATATATATTCTACCACAAGCACAATTTATAATAAGGTTGCCCATCGATGTTAAATTACACCATCGACATCGAAATGAAAACATCGATGTCACGTCGCGATGTCGGACATTTTTCGACATCGACATCAAACCTAAAATAATCGACATCGGAAAAAAAAGTTATTTGGACAATGTAAAAACTAAAAGGAAAAACTAACAAAATAGTTTCTTGTACATCGCAAAACCTTCTAGTAACGATATTGTGTTGTAACCTTGTCGACAAGCGGAGTACTGACTTTATTTATTATTATTATTTTGTGTAAAAAACGATTCGATTTATGAAAAAAAAAACGATGTCGGAAATATGCATTGACATCGATTATTAATCGATTAATCGATGTCGATGGGCAACCTTACTTTATAATGAGTGGACGAAGGAAGCTCTGAAGATTATTTCCTTTGTATTGGGGTCTAACTACCTGGGGGACACTCATCAGTGAAAAACTCGCGCTCATACACGTGAATGAATATTTTGCAATTTTCAAAGACAAGTTCCGTTCCCCGTGTACATAATGGGAATTCACGAATTTTTAAATCACGAGGAAAACAGTGGGTGAGATTTAAAATAATACCGGAACGCGCGTTCCGGTTTCAGAAAAGGTGCGTTCCGGTACGTTCCGGTGCGTTCCGGCTCAAATTAAGCCCTGTACTAGATAATAATAATTGTTTGCAAGAAACCTGCACAGGGATAATTCATGTATCTCTCTTTTTTAACGCATGTGTTTCCACTTGTGCGAAGATGACTAGTGCAGAGTCCCTAATAGGCGGGGACTCTTTTGATAACATTCCTTTTTATTTCACAAAGATATACATATATATACATGTAAGTTCTCATATTCTCGCGGATATGTTATTTGTTTGGTTTTTGAGGTTTTTTCCCACGAGTTAACAGAAGTGTTCGACTCACCCAACACTGCCCGACGTTTCGGAGACGTATCAATCTCCATCTTCAGAGGCCCTTCCTCTCGCGAATCTGCGATGACACTCTAAATAAAATAATAAATAAATTAATATATATATATACATACATTCAACACACTTAAAAACTAAACAGTCAATTCCTAAAAGAGTAAAAGACTGTTCCGTCTTTTTATTGAGGGAAAACAACATACGTCTAAGATTTTAACATGAGAAATGCTGTCGTAGCTTATAAAAATTGGCGCTAGTGCATTGAATTTCGGATGTCCTAAATTCGATCATTTCAATCCAGGGGTATATTATAGAAATAAGAAAAATATGTTCGCTATTGACGCTTGAGTGTGATAACATCGCACAAGTCTGGATCGTTTCCAGGGTGTGACCTCGAGAACCGAGACAATCTACGAAGTAATTATCTGCACATCAATAATTCCACGATACGGTTTCATTTTTTAATGGGCTCGGTCCTCGTCTTTCCTCGTTTCATAACTAGCAATGACATTAAAATTATTACGAGTTCACAAATTTTAATTTTCCCTGAGCAGTAATTTTACGAATTAGGCTTAGCCCCTATTTCCCCAACTAGATTAAAAATAAATATCTTACTTACTCCATTAGATTATTCTCCATAAGCAGGTAAGCGTATTTTCGGAGAGCGCCTGAGTAAATGAATTTTAATTTTCCACCCCGGTTATTTTTTAAATTTCGCTACTTTATTTAAATTAAAAGCCAGAAAAAATGTGGAGAAAAGTTTAAGACCGTGTTGGGGGTGTGGTTTTAGGGGGGGGGGGGGGGCTGATGAATGTAAATGTGATTCTTGATTCGTGATTGTTATTGTTGTAGTGTAAATAAATAAATATAAATTATAATATAAACGTTATTTGACCTTAAAATAATGTAAAACATAAAAATAGACAATGAAAATGTACGTCTATATATCGGTACATTTTATAAAAGTAAGGAAATAATAATAATAAACTAGGAAAACGCTCTGTTTGACGCGTTGATAAGCGAGCGCGTCTATATCTACGAACGTTCTGGCGAAAAGATCTCAAAGCTAATAAAAACAACAATTAACAACAATTCAAGAATGTGCATTTCCAAATTTTTTCTAATTTCCAAAGCTATTATACTTCCCGATATTGTTGAACAGAAATACATACAGACAATCTATGGCTGATGTGCAGATAATCTACACGAATTCAGTCCAGTGGTTAGCATCCCTGCTTCCAATGCAGAAGGTCCCGGGTTCAAATCCCGCTTCAGGCAGAAGTTTTTTAACTTCTAATGTGGATTCAATTCCATTACTTCTTGGCTTAGGAATAAGTAAACGGTGACTTTGGAGCCGTCCTAGCAACGAAGCACTCAATAAATTCAAAGTTGTTCTGAATCGGCCTTGTTGATTCTGGCATCTGTCCGCAGGTGTTCGCACTGTCCAATCACTGATTCATCTGTTTCATATTTGAAATATCGATCTTTGATTGGTTATCGCTCACTCGTCGATGGTGTTCGAAGCCTACAGGGTTGGTTTAGTCACTTTAAATTTAAGTCCCCCACTGCATATCAGTTTAATTACTGAGTGGGTAGACTCTAAATGTGAATTTTTTTTTTTTTTATTTATTTATCTGTTTTAGTTTCGTTATTCAGGCACTCTCACTCGAAGTCATAGCTCATTGAGTGCATTCATACTTGTGCAGAATATGATAATGGAGTTTGGTTTCGGCTGTTTTGCAGATGTGAGTTTTAGTGGATGGAAAGCAAAAGCAGTTTGTTTATCATGGTATCATGGGTGTTTATTACGTTCCATTTTAGAATGATTTTAGCATGATACATATTGAGAGAATTCAGTACACGTTTTATATTTACCAATCCAGCTTCTTAATAATCTGTCAAAGTGTCGCTCGCCCTAATCGACATGTGATTTAAAACACAGCGACCTTGGACTTCTATCATGTGTATGACACATACTATACATAGCCTTTGGATTAGTAACAAGTCGTGACCGAGTCTTGTGACAGCTGTTCTCAAACTTAATTCCAGTAATAGCAATAATAGTTAGCCCCTGTTATCACACATAACTCATCCAAGGCAACTGGGTTGCTTTGCATATTATAGTTTTCTCATTTTCTAGAAGTTAAGATCCCAGAGGAGGCTATTCCTGAAAGTTGTCACAGGGTGACAATACTCACTTTTAAATGATATCTACGTGGTTATCACTTAGTATTGGCTGATAGTTTTCAACGCTGTCTGCCATAGCAATCAGCCAATAGCAAGTGATAAACCACGTATATCACTTGAAGTAGTATTGTCAACTTTCAGGAATAGCCAATGATATGTAACACTTCTATAGGTGTTACATATCATTGGGAATAGCCCTCCAGATACAGCGTGCTATCACCGGCCAATGGAGAATCAGCAGAATTGTACGCCAAATAAACACGAAGGGTCATAAAATGTACATCATTTTATCATAAAAATATCGCTATCTCATTACTTTGCGCCCCCAGTACAATAACAGAAGAAGGTGGTTTCTAACATTGTCACTTATGGGCTATAGTGAGAACTGGTGATACTAATAGACTCAGTGGTGATACCAGGCTATATGATACTGGATGATTGAATGATTTAATGCTACTGGATAGAATTACAATCAAATGGTGTAACTAAAATCCAATTGCACACAGCACTGGCATGACAGTAAGGATAATGAATAAATGTCAATATTCGATAGATAATCTGATCAATTGCGCTCAATGCTACAATGAATGTGGCAATGAGTGACGGGAGGGCCTAGCGCATCATTCATTTGTAGGTATACTACAACACTGTCTAATAACTGATGTTTCATACTTTCAGTGGGAAGCGTTCTCAGTACCTGAACTGAACAATTTCTTACGCATCCTAGACCGTGAGGAAGAAGAATACAAAAGGCTTGTCAGACAGAAATATCAAGTTATGGGAAGAAAAATCCAAGAGGCTATGGAGAAAGTACGACCTCCAGTAGCACAGGATGAGAAGCAAAGCGAAGAAAGAGAGGACTCACCTGAAAACCTCTAGTCACATACAGCCTTTCTTTAGGCACAATATAGTGTTACACTGTTACAAACTATAACGAAACCTCATACACAACACTATACACTTGCAATTGATTAAAATATACCCAAGCACTAATAACTAGGTATACATTTCCGAAGTAGGGGACTAAGTCATCTTTGAGAAGCTTAGTTCTTGTTGTTCAGTGCCTTGAAAATAGTAAAATGTAAATTTACTTAAATTTTCCGCAAACATAATTATAATGCATTGATAAGAACTTTTATAATTTTTGTAACTTATGTTAATGTTGTTCAATGCAGTACAAAATAGTATTGTAGTGTGCAGAATAAAAATACGTTCAATGTAAAAAGCGATTCAAAGTCACCATAATTTCCGAATGTAAACTTCCTTTTATTCAAAGTCTACTATAATTTCCGAATGTAAACTACCTTTGTGTTCAAATGCTACAATAATTTCCGAATTTAAACTACATTTGTATTCAAAGTCTACCATAATTTCCGAATGTAAACTACCTTTCTATTCAAGGGCTACCATAATTTCCGAATGTGTAAACTACCTTTGTATTCAAAGTCTACCATAATTTCCGAATGTAAACTAACAACGGAAACTAGTTGGTGCTGTATCGTGGTAGGGTTTCAGATGATGTCACAGTTGCTTGTCACGTGACTTACCACGCCCACCTATTGGGGATAATATTGAATAAAGTTGTTCCAGAGCAACTTTGTGGATGCGGACCTCATATAGATGATTGCGACTGGGCCAACCGAACATCAGTATGTGGAAAAGCCACCCGCGAATTGGCTACGACTCATTCGTTTATGATTTGTCAGCATTCACAAAGTTGTTGTGGAATCACTTTAGTGGCATTGAAATAAATGAGAATTCAATACAAAGCATCATTCAGCAAATCTAAAGGCACAATTGCGTTCGGCTGTAAAAGTAGCTCACAATTTGGTTCTAAAAACATTAGTTCTCCCAAAGAAACTGAAGAAAAGCTCTGATTCTAGAAAAGAAAAAAAAATACGAAAAGGCTGGAGCCTATAATAGTTCTGATTTGCGAAAACCTTCTCGTCATGTTCTTTACACTCTACAAAGTTTAATTAAATTAATTAATTAATACAGGAAACGCATAATCATGTTTGTTGAATGCATAAGCATACTCTCGTAGATCCAAGCTCTTATCCCTCCTTACAACATTACATTTGTACATTTACATTTACTTACATTTGTATCGTTTTGGGGGTGTGTTTAAGCTTACGAATTTAAATCAAACGTGCATCTTTTTCGCAGACCATTGTGCAAACAGTCTAGATCATAACAAATTGCAGCCAACCATAAAAACGAAAGTTCTCTATACTTGGGGGAATTTAAATCGAGGACGGGAATATTTACCGCGTTCTATCACTTCTAGACCGACCACTCAACAGGTATGCGCACAATGCAGTCCAAAACACCTCTTCCAGACAGACTATACGAGTCGCCATGCAACCATCTCTGACGTCACTGCATTCATCGCACCAACCTTCTGATGCGACCGCCTTCAGGTGTCACTGGCAATTTTTATTTTTCTGTACACGCACAATGTAACGAAAATTAAATGGGTATTCAGGCAAGGAACTAAAAAAATCATAGGTATTCCCATCCATGAGAAATAATGATACATAAGTGTAAAAAAGTTCCTATACCCCATAGAGAACGAAGGGAAACATTAACGAAATCGTAAAATTTGGACTAGTTGCTCGATTGCTCAACGATATTTTTTCTGGGAACTAGCATGAACGTGATTTTCACACTAGGGCAACAAGACAAAGTAAAGCAGATACACATGATTGGGTCTTTGATAAAAACGCAGCAGTTCTGTAACTTGATTAAAATGTAACTTGAGTTGAATAATTTTCTCAAGTTAGGTTTTAATTCAGTTATTACTGAACCCGGGTGATCACGTTCATTCAAAATTTCCATAAGAAAAATAATTATTTTGAAATTTGCCAAAATTATACCATTTCGTTAATTTTGTCCTTCCTTCTCTTTGGGGTGGGAATTTTTTTACACTTATGTATCATTATTCGTCATAGATGGTGATATACATGATATTTTAGTTTCTTGGTTGAATATACCCTTGTATGTTTGGCATTTTCTAGTTTTCGATTTTGGTATGATTACACTTCAACAGGAACAGCCAAACCGTATTTTTTTGTCCATGGGTGCCAAATTTGAATTAACATCAAGTATGCATGGTTTGTCTATTTATGGTGACTTCAATATAAGTCATATGGCTAACACACCCACGAGAGCACTTGCTAAGGGATTCCGCAAAAACCTGCAACACTTTTATGGGATTTAAATATACAATCAACAGTTCATTTTGATACGTACTAAACGAAAATGAAACCCATTTGCAAAGTAGTCCCACTCCCCCGGCCGGCCGCCCTCCAGAACTGTCATGTAATGGTCATCCCCAACGGTGCAGAAAGGTTGTTGCCTCACACAAAAACAAAACAACGCAATGACAAACATACAACAAAAAACACTGTAATACTAGTCTTAAATGATTTTGAATAAAACTTTGCAATTTCCACACACCTTTTGAATTCTATAGTTAAGGTGACCATATTTTGAATATTGCAAACCGCGACAAACAACAAAGTGTGAGGATTACGTACTCCATGGACAAGCACGGGGTCTGAGGCGAAAGAGGCGAAACATTTCTAAATCAAATTTGCATGCAAAATGTCCAGAAAACAGCTTTCTAACATGAATTAATAAAACAAAATAAATATCAATACACTATTATTCATATAAATTTGAATTAATACATGTTAAGTATTTAAATGAAAGTAAGTAAATTTTGTAGGCATATTATTAGACCTATGCCCGGTCGTATTTCGCCAGCCTCCTGTTGAAGGAATAAACTCTGCTGACTGTGAGTTGAGTGAGTGCGTGATTGTGTGAGCACAGACAACTAATTTGTAGGTTATGCCTGCCCGAATCTCTTGAGGGCTCCCAAAGGTCCCTCACATCGTCTTCCCCGGACAACAAAGAAAAGACGGGTGCCGTGATCCGTCCCAGTCTATAGTAAGGGCCCTGGATGGTTCAGCCCTAGACTGAGACAGCTCCCCCTCGCTTATACTGAGCACCAATTCAGTTTTCTTCTCGTTTTCACACTGACTCCATTGTAGTAGGTTCTACCCCCATTTATCTCCACACTATCTTTAAAATCACCCCAGCAGTCCTCGGGCTTATGCGTTTTTACCTCTGTATTCCTTCATCTGCTCTAGAGGACCCAGCCCGGGAGAGCGTTCTGGCAAAGTTCAATGTTGAACTATTGCATCTAGTAAGTAATTAAGTATACATCCATATTTGTAAACAAGAATACTTATATTATAGAACTTAAAATTGATATATAAATGTCACTGTGGGTTTCAAGTTTCAGAAGAGACAGTTACGTAAGTGGAGCTAGTTATCGATTTCTGCGAGGGTCATGAAGGTACGTAGGGTAGCGCCCATTCCACCTCCGGATAGATAGAGACGCAATCGGTCTTCTACCAGTGTAGTTGGACCCCGGCCCTGCGATGGTGCCTGAAGGGTCCTCCTCAGTGGCGTATCCAAGGGGGGAGGGCTAAGGGGTTCGAACCCCCCCCCAACCACCCAAATCCCCAAAAATGCACGGAGAGAAGGAAGGAAAAGAGGGAGGAGGAAACGATATATCTTTGTATTTAATTGATAATATTAACTATATAAAATTAAATTTAATAGTTGAATTACAAATAATATTAAATAAAATTTCATTTTATTTGTAATACATTCTCTTAAAGGATTAGTCAGATGATAAACCAAAAAATCACAAATGAGTTATAAGTGCATGAAATTCAGTTATGTGTAAAATAAAATTGATATAGGTTGCTTCAATGCAAGAAAAAAAATAGTGAACATTTAGCTATTCTATAAGATTCACTTCGCCTCCTCTGTTTCATTTTTCTTTTAAAGCGTAGTACAGCTGTATCGGTTCTGAGGTCGCTAACGCCTGCCTGATAGACAGAGCACTCATTGTGTAATACGAGTCCAGCCAGCGCTCCGCGAAACACTCGGCGACTGCGGACAGTACCGCTCAAAACAGATTGCAACTTTTCTTCACATCAAGTCACAAGAAAATTAATTGCAGGGTATTTTGTAGAAGTACACGTTCGTACTAGGAAGCATGTTATCGGTAGGGAAACGATGCACATTAAACCTCCCAATCGATTTTTGATAAGTGCCCTATTTTAGCGGTGGTTTTACTATCTCGAGACAACATTTTTTGTACATGGGAATTACCATGAGAAAAGTTGTTTGGTGCTACTTGGTAGCAACAAGCCAAAAAATCGCGTCTTCTTAAAATTTTTAACCGCCTGCTTTTAAAGTATGGTATTTTTTAATCATGTTTTCCATATTTGAGGGTGGACATATACAAATGATAGTTTTTTAGTTTTTCATCTGACTAACCCTTTAAACCTACTTGATGGCATTGTCCGATTCTTAAACGTGTTTACAGGCGTTTAAAACGTTTTATATGAAGGTGGCCTCCGGAGGCTTGGGCTTTCGCCCCAGAAGGGGTGCACCTTCTTGGGATGTTTGACCCCGGCCTCTCCCCCCATTGTGAATTCCTGGATACGCCACTGCCTCCTGCACTGGGCAACGGGCATACAACCGACCCAATCTGTGCCCAGGCCCAAATGCTGTCAAACCACTCGAGAACCAAATCATAGTCTGAATACATTTCTGGGTCCGTCAACGGGTAGACAACCAGTATACCCACTAGAGGGTGGGGGCGGGGGGGGGAAGGGGGGGTTGGCGGGCTTTTGGGTCGCCATGAGGGCCAACATGTATGAGAGAGAAGGAGTTGCGCAAGACCGAGAAATGAGATGAACGTATAAGAAATGCACGAGAGCCCTCTTTGCGGGCAACGGCCACCACATAAAATCGAGCGCAGTCATGTAAATTAAAGTTATCTATCTGCATTTGTAATATTACACATCAAAAAGGGGAAATGGAAATGGTAAATATATTTTATGGATGTTTAAAGCAACGTCAGAAAAAACGTAATTTGAACACATTTATGCTGTGCCTTGATTTGATCCTCGAATATCTATTATATGCACAATTTATATATTTATCAATTTCTTTGTCAGAGCAGAAAACTCATTCTGCGGGACACAGATTATGAAAATAATAATGATTAAAATAAGAATTCTAATTAGAAATTGCATTTTGACTAAAGACAACCTGAGCGAAGTGTTGTCTCCCTTCCTCTACACTCCGGGTTCCCTAATCCCTATCAATTGGCCTCGGCCCCTGCTGGCACACCATGCAATCGTCACCGAAGGTTAAACCATATTACTTAAGCTTGCACATTTGAAAAAATTACTAGAATATAATTAAAAAATAAAAATAACAAAATTAGTGAATTCACACCAAAAACATGGACAGGTGTGACATAAGATTTGCAGCATGAGCATAAAATACACCGCACATAAATTTTAGCACACGTAGAAATGAATGTGCAATTGACAAATGATTAGGAAAGCTCCTTCTGCAGTATGCCTATGCACTTCCTTTCCTAGCAGCTCGCATGAGCAAATCACCCATCCAGTGTGGAAGTGTTACTTGCACGTGATAATGCACTCGATGCTCATTATGCAAACTGAGTGATCACGCAAGAACTTATGATGGTTGACAGCCCGCGGTGGTCGTGACGTGACCAAGATAACAACTATACAAACTGCTGGCTACCCATTCTTTGGCGTATCAAGGGCTGCATATTTATTCCAGCAATTACTGTAATCGATGTGGACTAAAAATCTGCTTTATTAAGCGAGCGAAGCGAGTGTCTCCACGAGACTCTTATGGCACTTCGTTCTGTTTTTTTGTTTTTTTGTTTTTTTGTTTGTACTAGACTCTTATGGCACTTCATTCTGTTTGTTTTTTGTTTTGTTTTTATGTCTGTCGATAGCGGTTGAACGGAAAGTCCGATCGACTTGAAATTTGGACCATCCAAAAGCCTCGATGTGGATTGAAGGTGTATAGTTTTGAGGCAAAATCGTTCGAAAAGTTACAAAGATACACTCAATAACTGTTAGTAACGGTGGCGGACCGCCGCGATAACACACTAGACAGAATGACAACGAAAATTCTTAGCAACGCAAATTGCACAGCATTCAACAATATCGGGAAGTATAATAGCTATGGAAATAAGAAAAAATTTTGAAATGCACATTCTTGAATTGTTGTTAATTGTTGTTTTTATTAGCTTTGAGATCTTTTCGCCAGAACGTTCGTAGATATGGACGCGCTCGCTTATCAATGCGTCAAAAAGAGCGTTTTCCTAGTATATGCTTGTAACTGTTGTGGTTCTCAGCCACTCGCGCATATCGGGACGGAAAGAAGTCAATTTTCATTCGAGAATTTTGAAAAAACCGGCCACGTTTATGTGTTCATTTTTTTTTTTTTGCAAAACCTGGCAGAACATGTTGTGAGGTCATCCTGATAGTTTCATTATTTTTAAGTTTAGGGGTCCACAGTCTTAATTTTTTTTTCTGTACCGGTGTTTCTGTACCTAAACTTAGTACGTTCTGCTCTAACAGAAGGTGCTATAACAAAAGTAATGTAACATGTAATCGGCTGAAGATAATTTTTTTCAATAGTGGGTGAAAGTTTAAAATTGTGAAGCTGGTTCCCGAGAAACTTTCGAATGAAAAGACGCATGCAAATTGTCGAGAAAACGGTTCGCGCGAGTGTCCGTGTCCGGCTGATGAGTGTAGCGCTCCGGTGTTCATGCGCAATAGTTAATAATAAGCAGTTCATAAAGTTAAGTAATAGTTTAATAGGTCTTCAACAGATAGCACCAACACGAGTAAAAGTCTACGGCAGCGCGTTCAAGTGCGAAAACTTGTCCCTACTGGCGGTGGAACAGCCTTGACCTTCACAGACAATAATATCTATACGGTGTAATGTCAGTACGCTGTTTATTTAGAACGTTATTACTAGACCAAGGCTATAATAATACTGTTTATAATAATTGTATATATGTAAATATAAATAGATACATAATATGTATGTATTCTACTGGGGTCTCAGGCGTTAGTTCGCGAAAATCTACACAAGAATAATAGAGATTTAGCAATTGCAATACAAGTTTGACCGACTGGTGATCGAAACCAGATCGCAGGCTTTACGTACCGGTGCTGGGGTGGCTGGAAACCTGGACTAACACCATGGTATAAGGATATTTGTAATACTTAGACCATGGACTAACACAGTGTCATGAATATTGGTTATTTATATGGGTCAGTGCAGTGGACGATATTTATAATGTTTAGATGAATCGTGCTATACGCGCAAGGACGACCGGACATCACATTCATGACATCTTGTTATGTCTAATGTTTCCTAAGCTAAGCAAATGTGTGTCGGGAACACTCAGCATGAGAGAAAGAGAGAAAGCGAGCCATACGAACAACAATTCAGCAATAATCGAATATGCCAGGAAAAGAACCTCGGACACGGGACAAGACACGGGGGAAGAGAGAGATGATAAGATAATGTAAGATTTACCAGTACATCAGTACATAGTACAAATATATGTATCGTCGGGGTTATGGGTATTCTAGGCGTACTATAAGTACTAATACTAATAAATATAACCATGTTTGATCTCACGCAAGCCAGTACACAAAATTACATTGAGGAAGTACGTGTAAATTACAATAAGACAGAATTAAATTAGATTAGGATGCCAAGAGCATATGTTGAACTGAGAGGTGATCTCCCTAGCCCACCCGATTGAAGGGGGGGGGGGGGGAGGGGGAACACATTACTATTACTATAATAATAATATTTTTTCCTACGAATACCCGTTATAGGGTGCACCACCAGCTTTACCTGATGTGCTCCTCTCCAGGTGACTAACTAGGTTGCTAGGGTGTTTGGATAGTGGGAAGGAATGTCCGAGGGCTGATAGTATGACTCAGTCCCAGCATTCGCTTTTACGACTGAGGAAAATCTCGGAAAAAACCTTCAGTCAGGACTGTCGGTGGCCGGAATCGAACCGGCGACCTCCCGAATTACAGTCTCGCATCTTACCGCTGAAGCACCTCTATCGATGGATACATAGATCTCGCTGTGGAAAATTATTAATAAGAGATGTGATTGTGAAGTATTAGATTACATAAAAATAGTCCAATAAAATGCGCTAAATATACATTGAATTAATAATTAATTGATTAGAGGGCTAAGGGCACTAGCTGTGAAGTAAACTATTTACAAAGTCAAGAAATGGATACATATATCAGAGAAGAAAAGATTACAGTGACACAATGAACCGAGGACTTCAGAAAGGATGTATCCATCTAGTTGGACGTGGTGTGTGACAGTGTAATTCGAACAAAGTTGAGCGGGAAGCACAGGAGACGGCCAGCGTCGTCAAAAATCGATAATGTTTGTACGTTGAGGTTGAAGAGCGGAGGGGGCAGTTTACATAATAAATTTCGCGCCTAACCAGTGCGTGCTGCTGCCGTACTAGGAGCGGTGCGTAGTAGAACTAATCAATAAAGATGAAGGTCGAACGTCACATGGAATCAGCTGTATTTTCGTGTTACGGACGGAAAACGTAACTAAACAAGTGTTCAAAGGTTTTCGTTCACAATTCTTTTTTACCGGTGACACTTGGTTGAAAGGGCGACGGAGATTTTAGCTGCAAATGGTGAGTAACAGTCAGTATACTATTTGGCATGAGTGTTATTTATTATTAAACGATATATCGAAGTGGCAGCGACATCTAGATGCGTTATGGCAATGACCGCGAAACTGCCTTTATTTAAATGTGCCGTGCTTACTGTTTGGGTTACACTGTTTATAGATATCGGCACGTATGACGAAGGCCTAACACCAAAACACTCGATGCACCCGTCTAATCAGTAAAGCAAGGAACGCCTTATCTAATCATTAATCCTTCGTTTGTTCATGAGTAGGTTTTCTCGTTTACTTTAGACCAGTGCATTAGGTACCGGTGTTCTAATAGCAACATAAAACTGTCAAGTTGACCGGTGGCCACAACAAAGTTCTCGAGCAATGGTGAGTATTGTTGGGGCAATTTAGCCACGTGGAGTATTTTTCTAATTCCCTGCAGACTCGATAGCGAGAATCGAATCGTGTCTTCTCAGGGTGTTATCAGTAAAAACCCACTGATAGCAGTACACTCAACATCAGAACGTGGGAATAGACGTACAGACTGACACAAAATTTTAAGCTATCTATCGATCTTGCGGAATGTAGAGGTTCGCCCCAGTTGTACTTTTGTTTTCAGTAACATAGAGTAATGTTTTGCTTTTGTCAACGTAGATGGCCACGGTCGATTAGAGATACTAGTCTTGTACGTTACTGGTAAACCGCGGTCTCTGCGTTCCAGGTTTCAATCCTATTTTGGGTATGAATGTTACGTGGTGCTTTTTCATCTTCATTGTCACCCACTTATCCGTCGATGAGCATCGTTGTCAAAGTATGAGACGCACACCCTTAATATCATCATCATCGCGTACAATAAGAAATACAGCATCAGGGAAGTTGATTCCAAGCGACAAGTCCCTACTCATCACTGGGGCTAAGACAACGTGGCTGTAAACGTTGGGGTATTCAGGTCAGAAACTAAAAAAATCATATGTATTCTCGTCTATGAGGAATAATGATACATAAGTGTAAAAAAGTTCCTTTCCCAAAGAAAAAGAAGGAAAAAACCAAATAAAGGGAATCGTATAATTTGGGCTAGTTGCCCAACAATAATTTTTCTTATTGGAACTAGCAAGTACGTGATTTTCACCCTAGGGCAACAAGACAAAGTAAAGCAGATACAAATGATTGCGTCGTTGATAAGAATGCAGGAGTTCTTTAACTCGATTAATACATGTAGCTTGTTGGAGATGAATAATTTTCTAAGTTATGTTTTAATTCTGTTATTTTATTACTGCAACCCGGCGATCACGTACATGCTAATTACCAATTAGAAAAACTATAATTGTTGAGCAACTAGCCAGAATTTTGCGATTTCATTAATTTTTATCCTTCTTTTACTTTGGCGTAGTAACTTTTTGACAATTATGTATCAATATTTTTCATAGATGGGAATACATATGATTTTTTTAATTTCTTCCGGAAAATTAGACGTCGTTGTTTAGCATTTCTCATTTCCCTCTTTTCCCATGAATGTATTTGGAATGTGCTACCTCCATCAATTAATCCAATACTATTATTTAATATATTTTATACTTTATTATAGTATCCGTAAGGTGAGCATAAAGATATTGATATATGCTATGTCGAAACCGCGAATGCTTTTTGTGAATGTGCTTTTTCGGGTAGCTGTCCCGTTGTGCTCGTGTCGTGCTATAGGTTCTCAAGGCCGGCCAGGGGGGGGGGGAGGGGGGGGGGGGGTGTAGCCGCGTTATGAATATTGACAACTTCAGATACTCGCATGTTTCTGTGACATGGGCGTGAGTGGATTGCGAAATAAAATACAGCGATTGAGGAGTTTTGAAAGGGGGCTCACTGTACCCTGGTCCGGGGTAGTCAAGATTATTAGATAGGGGGATCCACTATCGTGGGGGGGGGGGGGGGGGAGTCACATCGCCTATCGACAGAGATCGCTCAGTCCGAACTCTCTCGGTCTTTCCCAATTGACTTCCAACCGTCATGTGTTACCCCGATCCTTTTATACATAGGTATCCACTTTCCACTTTTCGCTTTATCCATCATACTGTCACTTTTTTAATATTAGTTAGATATTATTAGTAAATATTAGTTCCCTGTGCCCCCCAAAATATATTTTACCTGGCGAGGCTATTATTACAGATTATTTGAAGAATATTACAAAAAATACTGCTCCCAACGCAAGCTATAGAAGTTAGGATAAAATGTTCGGGTTCTGGGGTGGGGGGGGGGGGGGGTTACGCCCCCTTCCCCCCCCCCCCCCCTCGGCGTACCATTGGTCTACTTACAGTCTTCGGGCATTCTCCTTCCTAACTCACATTCCTTCCTAACTCTTCCTTCCCTACCAAATACGTAAAGTTGCCCCAACGTAAGTATTCTCATGCTTACGTCATAGCCGAGTCCAAAGGTACCAACTTAATTTTCTACTTCTCTATTTCCTACCATCTAATTGAAACAGGTAAATTAGGGACCATTTACACCTTCTGTTGGATACCTGCAACGGTGGGCGTTAGGTTCGACTCACGACTCAGCGGAAGACTGCATTCACGAATGCGTGGAAGAACGACAGGAATGTTTTGATTTTCATTGAATCAGCGCGGTTCACAGGGGCCGTAGATAAGGTTCTGAGGCCGGTATGCAAATACTTAAGGTGGGGTCTAGTATACCTAAAACTCAGTTACCCCAAGAGGAGTATGAACAATGATTTTCAACATCTATAGTATAGGCTAGATCGCCAGGCTAGCAGCAGCAGGCGTAGCACTTTGATGCCATCTTGAAATTGGCAAATAACACAGGCGGGAATAGGAGTTTCTAATGCGACTTTCTGCCATTGACAGCGCTAGCAGTACTAAAAGGTCCAAATTAGCATGTAAATTGCCAATTTCAAGATGGCTTCAAATCGCTACGCTTGCTACTGAGTGGAAGGTTGGGGGACTGGCGATCTAGCCTACTATAGATGTTGAAAATCATTGAGTATGAATTGTCCGATGACAGGTTAGGCAACCCAAGACTACCTTACATATTGCTTTCGTCACAGGCGAGGCACTCATAGCCAACCAGCGAACCGCCCGAGACAATAGCGCGAAAATACCGATCGCTGATTGGCTACGAATACCTCGCCTGTGATAAAAGCATCAGTGTGGTTTCGCCCGTTGAAGAGCTCTGATAGGGGCTCGAAATATTGCGCTTTTTAATTTGTTTTTATCTGACAAGGAACAGTGTATGGTCCAATTACTAGGTCTTATATAATGAAAGCATGTGTAAGGTTGTTTTGGGTTGCCGAATTTGTTTTATTATATTCGCACGTGATCTGGCATTAATTGCTCTGCAATGGCTCCACTGAGTAGAAAAGTTACAAGTGTAACAACAATACATGATAAACTATGACGTATACAGCCGAGATCGTACACACGCATACTTTCTACATAATAGATCGTCAACAATGTTTAGCAGCAGTCTCGTGCGTAAGCGTGCGTGCATGCATGCGTAGACAAACATGTATTGAAGCGAAAAAACACTAACAAATCTATGTTTATAGGTTTTTTTAATGTTGATACGGAGTGATCGCAAGGCTTTAAAGTGAAGAGTTAAAAAATAGTATTCGTAAAGCCTTGACCTCTCATATTTATTTCCCTACTCCTCTGAAATCGATCTTGAGTTGACTGGGAGGCGAAACGAATGTCACTCAAAGCTGTAAAGCACGATCATTGGTGATTGTTTGTTACGGCTCCCTGTCCAGAGATCTCAGAAGATGTGTGACGCTATCTTATTTTATTTGCCATTCTAAAATGTATCAGAAAAACATCGACTGCTGAACAAGGATGCGTATTCTTCCAATAAACATGTGGTTGTTTTTCAAAGTCCCACTCATTAATGGAAGATGATTAAGTCATTAAGAAGATCACACCATAACAAGCAACCATCCATCCATCCAGCCTTAACACTACTGAAAATGCCACTGGATCATAGTGGTTTGTTATCATGTTTTCAATTCGTGTTTTTTTTCTACGAAACAGCTATGTTCCACTTAATGATATCCTAGTTTACAGCTATTCCTTCATGCATTTAAATACGGCTTCTTACGGTCAACATTTCTTCATTTGCTCTTTAAAAATACTTGTTCATTTGTCAGTTCGTCTGTTCACGTAGCCCATATGATCGTGTCCTATTCTTACAACTCGATGTCTGACGTCAAACTCATTATGTACGTTTGTATCATGAATCAAACTATTTCTGTTACAGAGTGTTATGTGTATCGATTGTACAGTCTCTCGTACTATACCAGGGGTCAGTAGCTTTATGGGAGCAACGGTCATAAAAACAATCGATTACACTAGTTGATAGCGTGAAATAGACGAAGGAAGTGTTAGAAAGTACGCATATAATTCTAACAGTACAATTTTCAAAGAACTTAAACTGGTTTCAGTAGACTTTGTACTACGATTTGGCTCTATTTTTAGGGCATCCCCCGTTATCTTCCCGCTAACATTTGCCAGCGCGTTTCAAGCATGGCCAGGAGAGGAGATCCTATAAAGAACTTTTCCTCATTGGGGATGTCCTCAGATTCAATAAATTAGAGAGCGAAGGGTACCTCTACGTCAAAAACCGTAGCCAGTTTTAATTTTTGTATTATACCTCAAGAATGCTACTCGAAATCGAAAATCTGATTCAACAGCGCAGTGTTTTGGTAAGCCCTACATACTGAATGAAATATTATAACCATTAGCGTAGTTATTTGATCATTAAATCGATAATTAGTAATCAAATTCATTAAAAATAAAAACAATACTGATTATAATGTAAGACACATTTTTTTGGATTCAGTATGTAGGGCTTACCAAACCACAGTGCGCTGTTGATTCAGATTTTAGATTTCGAAGTCCATTCTTGAGATGTTGTGCGGTTTTTCTCGTGTTCCTGGTATTGCATCATATGTGTTACCCATTGAATTAGAAGTGGAAGAGGTTCTAGAATGGAAGGAATTCGAAAGATATACCTACTAGGGATGACATCGGGTACTCGGGTACCCGACTCCTCTTGTACCCGACTCCATTTTCTAGGAGTCGACTTCTTCAAACATCGGTTGCTGTGTGTAAGTGTATCATGTATTGGCGGTCTGTTTCCCTTTCTGTTTCCCTTTCCCTCCAATATTCACCTAATATCAAAAATCAGTAATAAAAAAACAATAACGAATTGTACTTTACTACCAAATTACTTTTTTGCTCCCGCCTGGAACACACGCAGCCCGCCGAGGGTGTTGCATTGCAACATTGGTTAAAATTAATCACTTTTACTTTATCTTTTTGTCGTTCGAGGAGTCGACTCCTACCCGACTCCTAAAGGTCTGTTCGTTTGTCGTACTCTGATTGATCTAGATCAGTCAGAGCAACTTATGGCCGTTCTTTTGTAAATTGGTACTCCAGATCAAGATGAGGCGTGTGTTCGTTTGTCCGAAGTAAGTTACTCGAAGTAAGCTAGAGTTGGAATATCTACTCTGGGTCTGGAGGAGGTGTAAGTAGAGTAGAGTAGGGAGAGTAAATACAAATGGCGGATGAGCGGCAAGAAGCAAGGTCAACAAAATATGTAAATGCGTTGATATTTCTTTTGTCATGATCTGGAGTACGTACTCCAAGCAGCATAGAGCAGGTGATGACGTTTTTACTCTGACTCTGAAGTTATCGGAGTTGCTCTACTCTACTCTGGAGTAAGACAAACGAACAGACCTTGACTCAGGAGCCGACTCCAATATTTACTACCCGATGTCATCACTAATACCTACATCACTGAGTGTCTGATCTCGTCTTTAGTTTGTAAATATGCCTATCAGTTTCCGATAGATAGCAGCTAGAGTCTAGACCTAGGTCTCTCTCAATGGTATTCCTGTAAATAAGCAAACAATGGCCTACGCGTACAAACAATATATGCTTGTTTTGAGCTATTTTGTCTTACTTAAAACATTGGGCTGTAGTCAAGGAAGGTCATTTTGTAAGATTGCAGTTTTTCAAAATTAATGCATTGTTAACACGTTCTCAAAAAAGAAAGATTTTTTAGTTACATCATTTGATTCAAAATAAAAAAAATTCAGTAAAAAGCAAAAACAATTTTTCCATTTTCCGCGGCATGTTTAGTTATAAGAGGCTAGAAATAAAATCGTGGTTCGCCCATAAAAGAATTAAATGTATCTTAAAAGAATAATTCAAGTAATACAATGATCCTAGAAGTGGTTTTGAGGTAAAATATTCTGTGTTCATTAAAAAGATCTGTTATTGTGTGTTTAAGATGCATTTAATTCTTCTATGAGCGGCCCACGATTTTATTTCTAGTCCCATAGAACCAAGCATGTCGTGGAAAATGGAAAAATTGTTTTTTGCTTTTTAGTGCATTTTGTTATAAACCTACACCCCCATCTTGCCCTCTCCACAGGACAAGGCAAGCACATTACTCATTGCCTGGGTATTGCACGTTGTACAAGTTATGTTTACACAGGTACTACAAGTGCAGCGCTAAATGCGCAAACATAAAGGTGAACGAGAAGCAAAAAATTATTACAAAAGAGGGAAAATTTGCCAATTAGTGTAGCTGAAATACTTTTTATTGGTAGGACTAAAGAGAACATGTGTTCCATAGAAATTAAATAATTTGTTTTCAGTTGGCTGCTCTAAAACGGAGTTTTTCACCAAAATGATCTGAACGAGAACACTTTTCTCGGGGGAAAGCCCCCCCCCCCCCCCCCAAGTATACGCCATAGCATGATGTATGTCATCGTTTACAGTAATTTATGAAAATTATGTAAATCAATTACGTTTGAGATTTACAGTCCCCCCCCCCCCCTCCCCCACTTCCTCAGCTAGATCAAATCCTGTGTGCGCCATTGAGTTAGGCACAATCCTAACATTTCCAGTTGACGAGGAAAACCTAGTAAAAAGTATAAACCCTCCATCCAGGACCAGGATGGTAACATTATTACAGATTGATGTTTAAAGACACAAAACATCAACGTTATCGCTTTTCTATCAGGATGGTAACAGGTGGTATCGACCTGTACAATTTCTCGACTGAAAGCCTCATGTTACTCTTATTGAGCCAACTCTATCGGTCGAAAAAAATAGAATGAATATAATATATAATATATTTATAATAATGATCATATTTATATCATATACAATAAATCATATACTAGCAAATATTACATCATAAACAACAGAACATAATAAATAACTGAACAAGGTAAAACTGAAGGGAAACAAGACGGGTTAGGTTGGCAGCGTAGCCCCGCTAAAACTAGTTCATTGTAACTATAACATTGGCGTTATCTCCATGTGTGAGCTTGCCTGGTATTTCGTGCATTCTCAGAGAAGATCTCTTATAAGGTCAAGGAAACCGAAGTGTTAAATACAAGTAAATAAACTAATTAAGACATGGTTTTGTACCAAGTGCTTTCATGTACATCAGTTTTAATTAGCTATACTAATTTTAGTGCCGACCATACAAAAAAAAATTAATGCCCTAATTAACTAATACCAGTGTATAACAAGACCTTGACTTGTGTAGTTAGCAAATCAAAGACGTCAAAATTTACTTGTATAATCTTTAGACAACACTCAGAAAAACAAAACCTTCAGACTATCCGAAGAAATGCGGATTTCATATGACTTTCATACTTGAACTTGGGTATGCTTTGTGCAATCAGATCAGTGCCACGAAGGCTACGTTAGGTCCGGACAGGCATGTGTGATCATCGGCACTTAGCCTACAATTTCAATTCAATTCAATTCAATTTTCATTTTATTATTTTCAAAAAAATAATACAGGTACAAATAACACAAAATTCATTGACAATATATAAATGAAAAGGAGCCCACATAGGGTCACACCTCGTGTGTGGGCTGAATAATAAATAATGTATGTTAATAATAATCCAAAAATGACAATAGTACATGATACATGAAAAGCAGAACGTATATATACTAACTATAGTAGTAATGAGTTACGTTAGATTCAAGTCAAATGCGTGTAACTTAGCCTACGTTAGGCTGCGTTCAAACAGCGCCACTTAGCCTACGTTAGGTCCAAGACAAATGCGTGCAATCAGCGCCACTTAGCCTACGTTAGGCTGCGTGCAAACAGCGCCACTTAGCCTACGTTAGGTCCTAGTCAAATGCGTGCAATCAGCGCCACTTAGCCTACGTTAGGTCCTAGTCAAATGCGTGCCATCAGCGCCACTTAGCCTACGTTAGGCTGCGTGCAAACAGCGCCACTTAGCCTACGTTAGGTGGTCCTAGTCAAATGCGTGCAATCAGCGCCACTTAGCCTACGTTAGGCTGCGTGCAAACAGCGCCACTTAGCCTACGTTAGGTCCTAGTCAAATGCGTGCAATCAGCGCCACTTAGCCTACGTTAGGTCCTAGTCAAATGCGTGCAATCAGCGCCACTTAGCCTACGTTAGGCTGCGTGCAAACAGCGCCACTTAGCCTACGTTAGGTCCTAGTCAAATGGTTGCAATCAGCGCCACTTAGCCTACGTTAGGCTGCGTGCAAACAGCGCCACTTAGCCTACGTTAGGTTCAAGTCAAATGCGTGCAATCAGCGCCACTTAGCCTACGTTAGGCTGCGTGCAAACAGCGCCACTTAGCCTACGTTAGGCTGCGTGCAAACAGCGCCACTTAGCCTACGTTAGGTTCAAGTCAAATGCGTGCAATCAGTGTCGCTTAGCCTACGTTAGGCTGCGTGCAAACAGCGCCACTTAGCCTACGTTAGGCTGCGTGCAAACAGCGTGTGCTTGTATGTGTGTGCGCGTGCGCGTGTGCGTTGTTATGTTGTGTTAGGTAGGGTGTTTTGGAGACAGGAGGATAGAGAAGCCATATGAGTGTGCTACAGTTCCAAGTCTTCAGTGAAAACTGTACAGAAACAGGGGATATAACCATTTGATAAGTTCCCGGACCTTTAAAAACTTTGCAATAGTAAAACGTTCCTACTCACACAATGAAACCTAGAGACCTACAAATATGGTTCCCACAATATTGCCGTATAAGTTTAAGGTTGAAGAGATATTAACCAATAAGCTGTATAACGTCGAGTAAAGAATTAGTTTGTTATTCATTTATTAATTTATTTATGAATATATTTAAGAAACCACTATAAACTTATGCGTCAATATTGTGAAAACTTTTGTAGGTACAGTAATTAGCTTTTACATTTAAAATGAGACCATAAACATTGAAATCCGTCAGTAACTAACAAATAAATTAACAATTGTATTTGTTTTGATGGCGGCCATCTTGATGACGTCACCAGAACTATACGCGACGGAAGCACCATGAAAATTATTCATCTAGAATAGTTTATGATGTAAAAAAGTCATCCCCATGATATCATCCTGAAACCGCCCACGGGAGTTGAATTTTCTTCAGAATAGATAGACCGCATGTCCTAGCCATGTAAAGGCTCGAATGCATAGTTCACACTCAAGCCCTCCTCCACTCAGCCTCTCCTCAGCCTCACATAGCCACCAATCACAGAGCCGTCCACATGCCAATGCCATTCCGTGATTGGTGGTTGGGCGAGGGCTGAGGAGAGGCTGAGTTGAGGAAGGATTGAGTCTGAACTATGCATTCGGGCCTTAGTCTGTTTGGTCAGGGCTATTGGTGTCGCGTAACTGTTGCATTGCATCTCACACCATCTTGGCCGAACGCGTCATTCATCGTTTATACCCTTGAACCTAAAAGGCGGCCTCCAAATGTCCCGATCTTGGCCCAATTGATATTCGAATTGGAGAACCCGTAAAACCCATCAAGACTTTTCACAACATTTGAGAAAACATTGAATTGATAAAGATAGTGCGTCCATGATTGGCCTACAACTAACACACGATCTGGGACTGCATGGTTCACGACAACAGTCATACTATCCAGTCTCGGTACACAACACTCGATTGTATATATAGTCCCGTCAAATTAACTTGCTAGGTTTTGTCGTATATAACGGATTATATAATAGGGTAGTGACGCGTGTAACAACTACCAACCTAAATCTAGTTGCATCTCGTTCTCTTGCCTCAGGTATCGTAGTGATAATATCACCCTCCTTTTGTAAGACATATGGTGGGGTCGCATTCCATTCACGGTCGGTACAGTCAATGCAGTGGGATATAAATAATAATGCAGGTATCGGGAAATCTCGCGGTGAAAACCGTTTACATAGACCGTGTGGAGCGACCGTCTCTTCTCAGAATTTTAGGGGTCACCTTGCTTCTTACGGCGGCGGCGTGGCCAGTTTATACGTTTGCATTGCATGAAATGAGGCAAGCACCATTGTCTCCTTACCAAAGTGGAGGGTTGCCCACATTCTATTTTCTGGATGAATTAATTTATTATTTGATTAATTAATTAAATTTGGTTTGTGGTAAAATAACCCTTTATAAGTGATATCGTGTTCCCAACCACCCCCTGCAAAATGTCGCTTTAACGCAAAAGCATAATCTGTTACAGAATGATTATATTTAGATTGCTGTGACGTGATGTGAAAAAGGAAAAATAGAGCGCTACAAGACGTATCATCGTTGAGTGAGCAACGGTATCATCACACACACAAATTTCGGGGGGGGGGGGGTCGTCGGAGGGTTAAGGGGTTTAGAGGGAGTGGGAGGGTTGATGGTTCCAAAGAGGTCCGGTAAAATATGGTGAAGTGAGAAAGCAGAAAGAGGAAAACGATGAAGGCCTCGTGAGATGAAAGAAATTACAAAAGAAATGCACGAAAGACCCCTTTGCGGGCACCGGTCACCACGAGGAGGGACCCCGCATCACAAATTAAACATCGAGTCTGCTATATGATGATGAGATGAACCAAGCATATATGAAGCTCTTTCTTTGCGCAGTTTATTACTTTACACCTGAATAAAATCTAACACCCTCATCCCACGACCATATGTGATGGGATGTATGTATAGGCCTACGTCTGCAGTGTCCGGCACTGGAGCATTATGAGCCCCGTGCCCATTCCCACCCCCTCCCCCTCCCCTACACTCCTCTTTCACGCTAAAACATTTCAGTAGTTGCCTTAGCCAGTATCACTTTGAATGTCTTTTTTTCTTTAACTAATTGTTTCGGATTTTCCGTGCGTGTTCAGACAAAACTGAATAAAATATAACCATAGGCTGAACTTGGCCTAAAAAGTGTCCATTGCTTATCTCATGCAGCCTACCAACACTTCCGCGAAACGCCACATTTCGGGAAACTGTGTTTAATTATTTCAATCAGCCTTTCTAGAACACGCCGAATTATTGAAGTTTCGAGTGATTACTGGATACTGTACCGCATTTTGAAATGTAGTGCGCACCGCGGTCTCGCTACCAAGAAAGTAACTTACAAGTAGCGCACTACATATCGGAGGCCCCGAGTAGATAAAGGCCCTCATTTTAAAATTAACCTAAATCGCAAAGAGGAATTGGCGAATTTTAATTTTATTTTTACTTTAATATTTTTTGTTTTAGAAGTAACACATTAAAATATGAAGATGTATTATTGTCATACAGTAGGCCTACAATTAATAATTGTGGGCTCCTAGAAGCGCGGAGCACGCATGGACCTGGCGCCAGCACTGAGCTTAAAGTCCTTGTCGGGTTGCAAGCGTGGTCACTGGTCACTGGTCACTGAGCACTGAGTAGTGGCGACTGAGAGGCGACTCGACTCTTATCAGTTATTTTAAGACTGGGGAAGTGAATTAGAAGAAGCTTAGTCATGAGTGTTATTGACATATGTAGATGGATAGCCATGCAGCAGTTATAAGACGCTCATGGTTCAATTCCTAGTCATAGTCCAGCAAGCCAGCAACCGACAACCAACCATTTGACAATATAGGCCTATCTCGTCGCGATGCGTAAAGAAGAGACTTAAAATGTTGCCGTAGTGATTCTTTAGAATGTTATTTATTCAATGTGTATTTTATTTGTACGGAACTATAAATTCCACGGCTTCTTAGTTTCGACCACTAATCTATGAAGTGTATTGCATTGACTTTCAAATTCAGTACAATTTCACTAACTAATTATTGAACTTTTTATTCATAATTAGATTTTTTCAATAGACTTAATTACTACGAAATTACGTTCTTTTACTATATAGTAAAATCGTTTCTAACTTGTGTTGGTGACTATGATAGAAGTCGTCGGTAAACCGATCAATCCGCGCACCAGAGGTGAAAGGACCAAACGACGCATTCGACACTTGAACCAGTCCAAAGACAAACAGGCCGCGTTCGACTCGCAGAACCTCTTGTTCTCCAACAAGAAGAATCTCATCTATATGCCACTGTCGCCGGTAAGAACTCCACACGCTAAGTACCAAAGACTTGCCACTTTACTTATAAACCTTCTGCATACCACTGTCGCCGGAAAGAACTAACTTATATGCCACGCTAGGTACCAAAGACTTGCCACTTTACTTATAAACCCTCTGCATGCCACATGTCACCGGTAAGAACTAATTTATATGCCACGCTAGGTAGGCCTACCAAAGACTTGCCACTTTACTTATAAACCTTCTGCATGCCACTGTCGTCGGTAAGAACTAATTTATATGCCACGCTAGGTACCAAAGACTTGCCACTTTACTTATAAACCTTCTGCATGCCATTCTGTAGGAACCTACTATCGTATTCAAAAAGGTGTCTCTAGATTTGAAAAACGGTCAGCAAAATATTGAATGATGATGAAATTTATAATACAATTACAAAACCTTCTACATGCCACTGTGTAGGAACCTACTACCATATTCAAAAAGTTGTCTCTAGATTTAGAAAACGGTCAGTAAAATATTGAATGATGATGCAATTTATAATACCATTACAAAATCTTCTACATGCCATACTGTGTAGTAACCTACTACCGTATTCAAAAAGGTGTCTCTAGATTTCGAAAACGGTCAGTAAAATATTGAATGATGATGCAATTTATAATACAATTACAAAACCTTCTACATGCCACTCTGTAGAAACCTACTATCGAATTCAAAAAGTCGTGGCTCTTGATTTAAAAAACGGTCAGTACAATATTGAATAATGATGCAATTTATAATACAATTACAAAACCTTCTACATGCCACTCTGGAGGATCCTACTACCTTATTCAAAACGGTGCCTCTAGATTTAGAAAACGGTCAGTAAAATATTGATTGATGATGCAATTTATAATACAATTACAAAACCTTCTACATGCCATTCTGTAGCAACCTACTGCCATATTCAAAAATGTGTCTCTAGATTTCGAAAACGGCCAGTAACATATTGAATGATGATGCAGTTTATAATACAATTACAAAACCTTCTACATGCCACTATGTAGGAACCTACTGCCGTATTCAAAAATGTGTCTCTAGATTTCGAAAACGGCCAGTAAAACATTGAATGATGATGCAGTTTATAATACAATTACAAAACCTTTTACTTGCCACTCTGTAGGAACCAACTGTCGTATTAAAAAATGTGACTCTAGATTTCGAAAACGGTCAGTAAAATATTGAATGATGATGCAATTTATAATACAATTTCAAAACCTTCTACACACCACTGTGTAGAAACCTACTATCGAATTCAAAAAGTCGTGGCTCTTGATTTAAAAAACGGTCAGTAAAATATTGAATGATGATGCAATTTATAATACAATTACAAAACCTTCTACATACCACTGTGTAGGAACCTACTATCGAATTCAAAAAGTCGTGGCTCTAGATTTAGAAAACGGTCAGTAAAATATTGAATGATGATGCAATTTATAATACAATTTCAAAACTTTCTACTTGCCACTCTGTAGGAACCTACTACCGTATTCAAAAAGGTGTCTCTCGATTTAGAAAACGGTCAGTAAAATAATGAATGATGATGCAATTTATAATACAATTACAAAACTTTTTACTTGCCACTCTGTAGGAACCTACTATCGTATTCAAAAAGGTGTATCTCAAGATTTAGAAAACGGTCAGTAAAATATTGAATGATGATGCAATTTATAATACAATTACAAAACTCATAAACATATTTCTTATCATATTCTTGAAAATATCCCTAAATTGTTTTATTTGTGTCATCATGAATGTAATTTTTACAACAATGGTACAATGGTAAACCGTAAAAAGCCACACTTTCAAGACGGGTTGCATCACATAAAGCTATTCACTATATGCAGTATTTAAAGTACTCGAACAAATGTACAATATTTAATTGGTAAATAACGAAAGAAACAATTCGCTCTAATTTACGGTGGTAACCATCAAGTGCTATCACTACTTATTAATTTTGTGCCAATTTCCATAGTGAAGGGACACACCTTTTCGAGCAACTTTGTAAGAACCTAGGACTTGTCGCTGTCTATAAATCTAATCTACGTGCACTACACTAGACTGCACTACCCCTACACTACACTACACTTCACTACCGCGTACCTACTAACCATCTACATGTCAGTCTCCGGGTGCGAATCGAATACACATTTTGTAAAGTAATCGGTAAACTAAAGTATATACTTGCTATTAATTATATATATATATAAAATAAAATAATATTACTTGATTTTTTTTCAAGCAACGCTTATATTTAAATGCACTAAAAAGTAAAAAATAAATTTTCGCCCAGCAAATTTTTCCCTCACTCGGAAAATAAAGGCGGGGAAGTTTTCGGTATTGACATAGATTGCAGTATTCTGCTGTTTATGCAGGGAAAGCGCCCAACGCTTTTATTTTCCGAGTGAGGCAAAAATTTGTTGGGCGAAAATTTATATTTTACTTTTTTGTGCATGTAAATATAAGCGTTGTTTTAAAAAAAATTATTTTGTTCATGTAATATTATTTCATACTTTTTAGTCTAAAAGAATCTTGCAATTGAATATGTGCTCACTGGACGTGTCCGAATTTAGAAGACTGCATACTTGTGTACTTGTACTTGTTAACTTCACTCGCAAACTAGCGTGCTCGCATTGCAAACTTGAACTTCGGACAGTTCCGTCCATGCACGATCCAGCGATCGGCCAACAATGCTGCATTATTATATTATATTATATTATATATATATATATATGTATATGTGTTATATTATATATAATAGTATAACAATCAATTCCTACCGTGATAGATAGCAGCAGTTGTGCTAGCACCAACTCCATCCGATCAACTGTGAGGTCGAACCACGCGAAGGGAACGGACCCATGCGTAAATGGTGAATGACTCACCGCACGGGGTTGTACAATACTTACAAGTGGAGCGTGTTGACATTCTTGCTGCATAGAAACATATCCGATACATTCGTCACGGATATTTTGAGTCCTAAACAACCAGCGGTTATTCCGATAAAGGCCTGCATCTGGTTGGCCCATCCTCACTAGCTGTGACTAATTTCCCATATGAAGCTAATTGTTTAATTAATTAATTATGATGGATTAATTGATTAATTAGTGAATCTGATTATTGATTCATATATTGTAATTTAGAAAATACGACTGTGTGAAAAATCTCAGCTCGATCGGACGTTGGGAAATGGGTGAATTATCGATTCCCATATAAAACTTTGATTAATTAATTATGATACCTAAATTGATTATTTAGTAAATATGACAATTGATTCATGTATTGTCATTTAGAAAATACGACTGTGTGAAAACTTTCAGCTCGATCGGACGTTGGAAAATGGGTGAAATATCGATTCCCATATAAAACGTTGATTATTTAATTATGCTGGACTAATTGACTATTTAGTAAATACTAAATATGTCAATTGATTCATGTATTGTCATTCGGAATACGTATGTGTGGAAATTTTCAGCTCGATCGGACATTTAGAAGTAGGTGAAATGTCGATTATAAGATTCCGTCCAGACAAAAAGACAAACACATGAAGCTAATATAAGCGTTGTAAAAAATCGGCGTGGTTGGGAGAGTTACTACTTCCTAATATTTCTTTTACGCATAGTTCAAAGGGCGCGTCTACGGTTTGAAATCGTTGGAAGTGTGCTGGTGTTTTACTCTGTGCCAAAATTTGTGTCCACAAGAAATTCTCTGTATGTCGGTCCTCATCCCTGGCTATAGTGAAACTTGCTCTGAATGTATTGTGGTGCCCATTGATTGGTATACGTCACCGGCATAGTATGTGGTCATGATTTGTCCTGCCCGCTCCCGCATGGATCTCCCTTTTGATTTATTGTAGTAATTTTTCCTTTAGCATAAGCCTGATCTGCTTCTTGTTTAGCAGAAACTATAATCGGACACGTTTTGATTTTCTTCATTATGCAAATTTTTACAATTCAAACATTGTTGCGTTAGCCTACTTGTGAAAACTTGAATACTTCTATTATACCTAGATTGTCTATAGTCTCTGACAAATTATTGTTGTTATTTTTTTATCGTTCCAGAATAATTGTGAGTTATTTTAGTTAACAAATTGTATTCGTTGTTCAACTTCGAACTATTAAATAGTCTCGCCGTTCAACATTCCTTTTATGATCTCCTCACCTTGAAGTGTTTGCATTTAGATGAAGGCAGTTATTTTTCTATTTCCTAGCCGTTACGTAAAATACCTGTTTGAATCTGTCGTGGCCGGGAGAAACCAAAAGAGTCGACCATGTCCAGTAGATCAGTAGATTCTTCCCCGGCCACGTGCTGACTTCAACTTCATTTGGCACGCGTCAACTTCCTACTATTGTCCGAATAAAACTGATGATGGGGAAAGATGTTTATTGGTTGTTTTTAAGTGCAATAATGTTGACTCTAAGGGTCAAATGCACAGTCAAGTATAAGTTGACGATATTAAAGTGAAACTTAGCATCCGGCGTGGAATCTGTACTTGGTGGTATGCAACATCAACAAAATCGATACTTGACTTAGCCAAGTATATGATGTGTACTTGGTGGTATGCAACATCAACAAAATCGATACTTGACTTAGCCAAGATAAGTTAGCTATTTTCAAGTTCTACTTTCAAAATGGCCGTCGTTGAAGATTTCGACGAGTAGAGCTAGGCCTTGGCCAAAGATACTAAGATATACCCTGTCGAAGATGCCTAACCATAACATGTACAGCTCTCCTATACTGTTTGGCAAATACTATAGACAACCTACGGCCTAGAGGGTTTTAGGATCCAAAAAGGGTAACATAAAAACTATACTTACAAGTATTACAAAGGTGTACGAGTCATACCCCACAAGGGTTTTAGCACGGTTTAGTCTCAGCACATGTGGCCGTTGCTGCATGGCAGAACTTCCTGGAGTAATTCAGACAAGGGTATAGGTCTCTTACAGCAAGAAGTAAGATAGTATCTGGACCACCCACAGTTAGTTTCCAACTTAACAAGCGCGAATCACTGACGTTTTTCCCGATTATCTAGTACAATTTGGTTGCGGTAAGTTCTTTGACGGTAACGTACAAGAAAACGTGAGAGCAGGTTTCCGGCAAAAAACTTAACGCAACCAAATTGTACTAGATAATCGGGAAAAACGTGAGTGATTCGAACTTGTTAAGTTGGAAACTAATTGTGGGCGGTCCTGACTCCCCTGACACTGTCTTACTTCTTGGAGATACCTTTATTATAGGGTGATGCTTCCGTCACAGGCGAGGGGCTCGTAGCCAATCAGCGATCTCTATTTGCGCGGACTGCTCTCGGGCGGTTCGCTGTTGGCTACTAGTGCCTCACCTGTGACGAAAGCATGTGTAAGATAGTCTTGGATCAAGTATATCACGGTCTAGTGTCAGCCCACACGGCCGTTGCTGGAAGAACTTTCTGGAGTAATTCCGACAAGGGTTTTTTTTAAATCAAGTGTAACTCGATTCACTCAATGACCGCGAGAACGTGATATGAACATTGTCTTGTCAGTTAAGATTACTGTGGTCATGAGGTCTTGTTGAAATCCGAGTTGCATTGGAGCCGAAGGCTGAGAAAGGTGTCCGTTCCGTTCATTCGTAACCATCGGCATATTTGTTCGTACACATCCTTGGGTTTCTATATTTCCTATACCCACAGTCTCAACCTCCCCGAAGTACTCTTTCTTCTCTTTGTGACCAAACAATATCAAAATGTGATTCTGCGGTAAATTTCGTGGCTATTCCAAACCGTAACCCTTCTACTGCGTAGAGCGACGTTAGTCGGAGTAAGAAATTGCACTCTAGTGATGTGAAATTTGACTTTAGTGATATAGTCGATCACTCTAAAAATATATGACGAGGTTACAGGAGATGTTGTACTGTAGCCGCTGCGTCTCTAAAAGTTTATTTTTCACCTCTAGAGCACAACATCATGCATGTATTTTTTCTATGTTTTACCTACGGGTTTGAACTTAAAAAAATCATAACAATGAAAATAATGAATGGAACTAAAAGTTAATTCTGGGTTTTGGGAAAGTCTTCAAATAGCAATTTAGACCAAACAAAATAATTTCATTTTTGGTGTGTTTTTGAGTAATTTTCCGGGTAGAGGAATTTTTAATGACGCAGCAAAAGGGCTAAGATAAGTTTTACTCCGAGCACCAATTGGGATGGGAGCCTCGCCGTGTTGATCAACGAAAGGAGTAAAACCTACCACACGTTGCATTGCACGTACATCATTGGGGTCGCAGGCACGATCCCGCCATCAACAATCGTTTTCTTTCAGTCCTTGGACATGTCTTGGCATCGATGTAGGTAGACTATACGTGGCACGTTGCCGTTGAGCCGTTCGTTTACTACACTCTCCATTCATGAAACATGTAATGTGCTGCGAGTGTTCCTCAGCCATCAAGACTAACAATTACAAAAAATACATAATGAAAGACGTCACAGTGGATGATAAATGTAGAAAATGTAATATGAACGGCGAAACAATTGAACATATCGTATCTGGGTGCAAAATGCTGTGTCAAACAGATTATCTTCATAGGCATAACCAAGTTGCAAACATTATACATAAAAAATTAGCCATAAAGTATAAACTTATAAACACAACCACTGCGTATTACAAAAACAAGCCTGAAAAGGTATTAGATAGTAAAGACTACAAATTATATTACGACCGGGCAGTTATAACAGACCAAACCATATACATCACAATAGACCGGATATTATATTTATTGACAAGAAGAAACAAGAAACGATTTTAATTGATGTTGCCGTCCCTTTATGCCACAATGTAGAGACAACTTGGCGGGAAAAGATAAACAGATATAAGGAATTATCTATTGAAATGACCGTACATAGCATCCACAGTTTGGTTTGAAAAAATAATATGGACAATGATATATTTAATTAGTTGTAAGTAGATTTTAATAAGGTAAATACTTGTCATTTATGTCCGTACAACATGTTTAAGCCGGTTTTGACCGAGTTTGTATGTATTGCAAGAATAAAATAATAACAATAATAGTAATAATAATAATAATAATAATAATAATAATAATAATAATAAATAATAATAATAATCATAATAATAATAAATAATAATAATAATAAAAAGGATAAACAGATATAAGGAATTATCAATTGAAATAAAAAGGTTGTGGAAGCAGAATAATGTAACTGTTATACCGTTAATTATATCAGCAAATGGCATTGTTCCTCGTAAACTACATGACAGTATTAAACTAATTGGTCTCCAACCAAACATATACATCGAGATGCAAAAAGCAATTATTTTGAACACGTGTAGGATAGTGCGAAAATTTTTGAACTAAGAAGAATGAAGACTTCAAGAAGTTCTCCATCCCGATGGTGGTTTTCGTGGTTTCCACCGTACAAAGAGCGAATGCTGGGATGAGTACAAATCGGCCACGACCGTACATAGCATCCACAGTTCGGTTTGGAAAAAATAATGTGGACAATGATATATTAAGTAGTATAGCCAAATGTGGGCATTTGAGAAGAAGAAGAAGAAGAAGAAGAAGAAGAAGAAGAATAAGAAGAAGAAGAAGAAGAAGAAGAAGAAGAAGAAGAAGAAGAAGAAGTAGAAGATATATTATGTAGTTCTAAGTAGATTTTAATAAGGTAAACACATGGAAATACTTGACATTTGTGTCCGTACAACATGTTTATGCCAGTTTTGACCGAGTTTGTATGTATTGCAACAATAAAATAATAATAATAAAAATCAAAGCTTTGCTGTTATAAATCTGAATACATTTTGATACAGGCCACTAACCACCTATACTCGAACGAATCTGTCAACTCCATTACACCATTGTTCCATCATAACAATTCGGACATGCAATATGTATGGTTGTATGTGTCATTGTCAGTTTAATTGCATTGTGAATAATTACATTACATCTAATTGTAAGCAAAGTGAAATCAAGCGTACAGTAGAAGGACGCATTTTTAGCTTGAAATCAGTCACTCATATCATATAACACAATTTCCGTAATGTCGTTAACTGACTGGTTTCAATTATCTGGAACCGACATCTCATAATTATTATGTAAAATGAAACATTACCCAACGTACAGTTAGACGCATGTTTTTGAGTGATGCAATTAAGTGACCAAAATTTTGAGTAGCTGTATTAATTCCCTGTATCTCATATAAAATTACCATCGTAATGAAAATGTCCAACATGTTTGGGTGAATCGTTGACAAAAGTTGTGCGAGAAAATCTTGAGGCGTGGTCCGAACCACACGAAACTCGCAGAATGGGGATGATTCAAATCCCGTTGATATAAATGTCAAGTCAGTCATACACTCATCGTCTCGACTGGTGTAACTCTAACCTCACTGATTGAGGGCACGACCAACCCACCTAAATATAAGCGTATAAATACTTATTGTAATAATTAATAATGATAATAATAATAATAATTATAATAATAATAATAATAATAATAATAATAATAATAATAATAATAATAATAATAAAAATAAAAATAAAAATAATAATAATAATAACAATAATAATAATAATAATAATAATAATAATAATAATAATAATAAAATTAATAATAATAATAATAATAATAATAATTATTAATTATAAATCGGCCACGACCGTACATAACAGTAACACGACGCAAAGAGGACACACACGAAGACAACCCAAATAAGATCATATCATTATGCAGTGTATACTATGAACAAGTACTAATAAGACAGTAACGACTGACGTTGAACAAGGTACCTCATGGAAATACTTGACATTACATCTTTATTGTCCGTATAACATGTAAACACCGGCTTTGACCGAGATTGATGACTGTTTAAACTAGTAACATGTGATTAGTGAAGTTAAAAAAAGTAGACACATGGAAATACTTGACATTACGTCCGTATAACATGTTAACGCCGGTTTTGACCGAGATTGTATGATTGTGATACATTCAATAAAATAATAATAATAATAATAATAATAATAATAATAATAATAATAATAATAATAATAATAATAATAATAGTAATAATAATAAAAATAAAAATATTAATATTAATAATTAATAATAATAATCGCGAACCAATTTACAGTACTGCTGTACTCCCCCCCCCCCCCCCCCAATTAACGTTAAATTCGAACGTTGCATTCCCTTCACAAATATAATGGCGTTCCCACTATGCAATGAAAAAAATAACTTGCTCCATTCGAAAATTGTATTGTCCACCCATGCATTTTACTCTAGTGCCGCCATTTTGGAGATGAGATTCAGTCGTGGAAACAGCCCTCGGAAACGTGCTTCATATAGAAGGCCACAATAATATACGACTAACTACACACAACATCGGTCAAAGTGATAAGATAGCTAGACGTGGTTTCGTAAGAGGCTGTAAAATACACATTTCTAAGACTAGAATAATCAGCAGGGTTATTAATTTTTAATTACTTTGGAATAAATCCAAAATAGTAACCGTATGTCTACTGAGCTTCCACCAGTGAAGTTTTTACTTACAACATACAACTGAGAGTGGGTTTTAACTAACACACTTGTCCCGGAATTGTGAAGAATAGGAAGATGAAACATCCCTGCTGGGACTCGAAGTCTTGTCTTTCTCTTACAGTCATCCATATACGCATATTGGTTATACCTATAAGTGTTATATAACCTGGTGGGATTACAGCCAACTAATCTTGTAACAAATCAACCTCTCACTTGAGATAGTTGAACTGAACAGTAAGACGAGCCAGCCTACCTACTACCGGAAAGCAGAAGACCAGGGATCGAAAGCCCTTTCTATATACAATTCAGCTATGCTCTCACTTTGTCGGTGTTGTGTCTGAAAGTGAAAGGCAAGCATAACTCAGGAAATATAACAAATTAAAATTGAATGTTAAGAACTTTAGAAATGTAAATACTTTTAAGAAAAACTATCTTCTTGCATGATAGTGTTATTAATTATAGTATGTTGTGTGATGTGTTTAAACTTTAGTAATCATATTGTATAAATTGTGATGTGCTATTATAATACGTGTTTAAAATTTTAATTTGTCATGCTGCAAATCATGTAATGCAATAGTTTACAAATGCTAAATAATGCTAACTAACTAAAAAGCTTTCAAATCTTCTTTCAAACCTTTCAAATCAAAATTTGGGTATTTTTCGGGGCCTAGATATTTTCGATGATGATGATGATGATATCTAGGTTTACGTCACATATTTGTGCAACTGCGGCTAATCGAGACGATGAGTGGGAGAAATATGAAGAAGAAAGAACGTCACATATCCGAATCAGATCCAGTACACATCGAGGGGGTCGTCATAACGGAGTCCAGCAAGGGAGGGCAGGGCCAAGTGGGAGGAGAAATCTTTAGTGGAAAAGTTGGGGGGAAAGGGACAGGGTCTTCTTTCATCGCCTTTTACGACAAGCATAGTCATTCTGGGCCTATTCTATCCCGGGCCCAGCCGGGCGTAGATATTTTCGAGATCTGCAGAAAAGATAAACAAAAATGTAAAAAAATATTTTGCAAAGTGTATTAGTTTGAATTAAATCGGACAATTTCAATAAAAATATATAAACTTTCACGTATCATTCATTTCAAAATCTTAATTTTCTAACGAAAGACTTCGGTATTTTTATTACCTTGTAATTTACACGATCCGAAACATTTATTTCATCTTCAAACACAATATGTTATGCAAGACTATATGTGTTTTGGAGTGTAACCAATTAATTAGGCGTCGATACAATACAACTATGTCTCCCCCCCCCCCCCCCCCCCCAACCCGTAATTATGTATCAAATTATGTGCGAAGACAACAAAGATTCGAAGCTTACGCTGACAGCGATTAAATTACTTAATATACTAATGTACAAGTCAATAATAGGCCTACTTAATAAATAACCATTCTACAAAAAAAATCTGATATTCTCTGTTTGTAAAGGCAAATTAATCAATAAACATGTAATTAAAGTTGTAGTATGTAATCGTAGTGAATTGTAATGTGAAATTCAGTACGATAATCTCGCTATCAAGAACTTATTGGCAATTGAAGTACGTCTCACGCGAGTAAACAAAACTTGGTGTGGTTGCGAATGTGACGTAATATTGTTCTGATGCATCCTTTGTTTGAAACTAATCTGTATTCATTACTGACACCATTATCCGGTTTAAAAGGCGCCAACTTCCTGGAATAAGAACACACCCTTGATTGTAGATGGCGCGTACCTTACATGTCGGCCGAGACTGACTGACTGACTGACTGACTGAGTGACTGAATCATATTCATAATATTATGGGTTATCATGGAAGTTGAAATAAGAAATGTAATGGATTTACTTCCTATAGGACTATATTTTGTGTGACGGATATGAACACTAGCGTTGTTATTGCATATTATTCCAATTCGCTTAGTCACTATTGCTATTTCACTAAACCTAACATCCTTGTTTCAAATGTGAATCAGTCATTTGTTCATTATTCAGGCTCGTGGTACCAGATTGGGGATAGTTCAAATTCTACTCTTCTACTTTCTTGAATTTCAATGAAATCCATTGCACATGTTAACGCTGTAAAGAAACAAGAACACTAATTTATTTACCCCCCTTTCTTCAGAAACCAAGAGAAAGTCCTAAGTCCTAAGTTCGGTTGTGTGTGTGGGGGGGGGGGAGGGGGGGGGGGGGGGGGTCCTTTCCTAACACTGACACTATAGAGTATTCCTCGCTTTCCAACTACCCCGTGAATAAACTTTCATAAACTTCTACAAACTAAAAAGAACTGACGTTTAAATGTTAAAGTCGGTGAACAAGAAAGGAAAAGGAACTTAAATGTTACTTGGTGGACCGAAAAGAAGAACAATGTCTTGAAAATGCAAGGGTTACGTTAAATTTAATATCGACGTTTAGAGCAAATAAATTCTTTTATTTCTTCTTTTTGCCATATAGTGAAGTACTTCTATATATGTATTATGAGGTACATAGGCCCGTTTTCATTAATTTTATCGATTTTTAGGTAACAGTCCAGTAGTAGCGGATGGCTGGCCTATTTTCTAATTAATAGTCGCCAATTAATAATTATTGATAAAAATTGTTTTTTATGCGTGTTTACATATTCTCTTGAATAATTATTTCATATTTCTGGTTGATTTATGTTAACCATTCAAAATACAATCATTTTCGTTCATGACTGGTAATTTGTCGATAGGCATGGATAGTGGTATTATTAAAGATGATTGTTGCAATGCATGATAAACGGTATCCAAAAGTTTATAACAATTTTACACGTTCAGAATGCAGATGTTTTAAGATTGACATAGTTTAAAAGTACCACCCCCTTATTATGTGACCATCGCCAAGCATAAAAATTATGACTGATAATAAATAATATAATATGAAATTAATAAATGTGATATAAATGTCGGGTTGTCACGGGGGTAAGGGTGGTCACATAGCGATGGAGGGGGGCAGCGGGGGAGAGTCAAACTAAGAAATTCTCGTATCGTTAGGGGCAACATTAGTGCAGCAGTATGCATATTGTACGTACTAAATAAGTGTAATATAATAATGCATTTGTAGGTGCCGGTTCGACTCCAGTCTGAGTCAGTTATGAGTGAATGCTCTGAGTCAAGGGCGTGATGTGATACTGTTGATCAAAGATAGTAAGATATACCCTGTATGAGATTGAGACACACTTTGCGCACGGCCCAGTCATTGAGCATTCTGTTGACACAACCGTGTGTGTATGTGTGTGTGTGGGGGGGGGGGCTTTGCTGCGTCATAAATCATTGCAACATTTGCATAACCGATAGAAGAAAACATCTTGGTCTATCGGGGACTACTGAATGAAATGAGGCTCGTAGAGAGTAAATGTTCTCATGATCAGTCTTGGTAAAGAACGCGTTCCTTTTCTTACATCAGAAACTTGGAACGAATGTAACGTTTCTTTATGAAATGCCGCCGAATTCCAGTACCTGATATCGTAAACTTCAGTATAAAAAATATCTTGTGACTTCCCGTGTTTTCGAAAATGGCGCCATCTCTTGTCAGATTCCGAGTGTTGGAAGGGATCGGAGACCGGGCAAGTCCGCTAGTGATAAGAAGATAAGAAGAATGTAACTTAACTTTTAAAGTTTTTTTTTGGGGGGGGGGGGGGGGGGGGGGAACTTGCCCAAGACTGGTCATGATTGGGGCATTCACACAAATCGTTTGGTTTGTTAAATTTTAAATTGGATTGTTAACTGGGTTAAAATATCCTGTATGAACTTGAACTATGTACGTTGGAAAAACCCGTAATGTTTCAATTGGAACATTTAGCGAGATGCTCTAAAATGATGTGATTCCGATTGCCCCAATTGAAGGATTGGAATATCCATCTTGATGCGTTCCGCATCATTGTGTCTTCTGGTGTTTTCTCTCATGTTGTCGTTTTACCGTGTTGAAGATAAATGTCAGTTTTGGAAATATCAAAAACAAGAATAATAATAATATTACTAACCGATTGAAAAACTGGGCCTTAGCGTATAGTGTAATAACTTTTCTTATACTAGACATTCTAAATATATGCACAGTGACAATGTTATCAGCAGTATGTGTTACTGCAAGTGTAAACAAATGAAGGGGCCAACTCAACAACAACTTTTCGTGATGACTCTTATAGTTAGTTATACATTGAAGTAATCATACACTATTATTATGTAAGATTATTCTGTATAGTGCTTTTGTACGCGTGCGTGTGACGTGTGACGAATATATGACCTAATGGGATACCGGTCACGAGACTGACTACATACGTCACACGGATACCATATTTCATTAGCATAAAGATGTTCTACACTCTTATCTCAATTACTACTACAAGTAATAAGCTAAACTTGATCAATATCGCTCTGCATGGTTTTCGAGATAATGGAGTCTACTCCAGGCTTCGAGTTAAAGCTTTATGTTCATGTATCTTGCAAAACCGTTCGAAAAAAGTTTAGGAATTCTTATACGTGATGTAAAAAAATATTGTTTATTTACGCCAATAAATTTTGCATTTTTTACTATGTTTCACTAATATGATTCGCATTTGAGTACCGTTGAAGTTAGATGCACATAGTATGCATATGGAATGGCGTGCATAAATAGACCTTTCTAACTACGCATTTGAAATTTCGATTGCTGTAATAGAATGGCAACAATGGTGTGTTACGTCAGCGCTCATTTGTCAACGCGGAATGACTGTCGGTGTTATTGTAACATTGAATCACGCTCAGACGGTTGTGTAGGCAGGCCTACATACCGGGAAATGTCAGCTGACAGGCAATACATACAGGCGAGTAATGCTGTGTGTACGACTTAATACAAACATTCGCCCGACTGAGACTAAATTGATTCAGTCGCATGAGAATGCATGAAGATATGATTCCGCGATTTGGTTCTGTATCAACATCAACTAAACAATGAATAATTTAAAAATTGTAATTCTCATGATTGTCATTTATGTACTTACTTGATTAATTAAATGTTTTTGAATTATTACAGAAATTACAATAGTTGTTAATAGATGATTTTCAGAGTTGATCTATGACCTTTAGACTGAGTTAATTACGGTGTTCTAAATCGTCTAAGACAATCCAATGTACAGCAATAACTAGTTTTCAAATGTTATGTGAAGGTGCATTTGTAATTGTTGTGCAGTGTTGTCACTTGTCAATGACGATTTAGAAGACCGTAGTTAACGCCATCTATATATAAGGCTCTTAAATCAATCATCTAATCTTTGTTTAGCTGACACAAAACTAATCCCGCATATATGAATCACTTTTTCAGTATCTTGAGAGCTTCTCAAGATATCAGTTAAATACTGTTTCATTTGAGTGATCTAATATTGCGAGCTACCCATTACACCTCTCTGAACTAGCTATCTCTACGGGCAGGGGATAACCTATTATCAAAGATCAGAGTCCATAATTAGCCGGGGGACGGGGGTGGAGGCAGTGGCGTATACACGGGGGGGAGGGGGGGGGGACAACCCCTCCCCCTTTTGCAAAGAAAACATGGAAAATAACCGTTTACATTTCAATAGACAGTATTTTAGACATTTGTTTTTGTTAAAAGTACACGCATCGATCTATAATTACTATATTTTTATATTTTTTTAAGGAACAAATGTGTTGCCAGAAACTGAGTAATCTTGTTTCAGTTGGCCGCTGTAAAACGCACAGATTTGCACTAAAATTACCTTGACGACAATTTTTTCGGGGGGCAAGCCCCCCGGAACCCTAATTATGTTTCGGTTCCACTCTCTATAATATGGGTTGAAAACCCCCCCTTTCCCAATTCCTGGATACGCCACTGGGTGGAGGGATATACGAACGAGAACGAGGTAACCGGTGTATGCAAGAAGGGGGGCCACATTGCATGTTAGAATTATGAACATTTTCTAAAAGGTGGATGAACTGGTATTTCAATCACATCACACGTTAACTCGCAATGCGTATACATTGGGAGTACTTTTCTTTTTTTTACAATTCACATAAAGAAAGGCACTACTACTAAGTGATAACCTAGGTGTTAAGTGCCTCAAAACAATAACAACAACAACAACAACAACTAAGGCATGTGTGTCTGTTGTTTACCTGAACAAGTTTCCGGAGTGAGCCGACGTGAGGTGCCAGTGCGCACATTGTTTGTGTTGTTCCCCTCCACGTCACGGCCCTACCCCTGCCCACCTGGGCGGCAGCACAGCAAGCACTCTCACTCAATCACTCATTCTTGCAGTGATGCTTTTGATAGTCGGACGCTTTTTCCTCTTCCTCTATAGACTTCGAATAACTGTCAATTTTCAAATCACGTTCGATTCTTCTTTCCTCGAGTATTATTATCTCTAGCTTCAGGTTACGTGTTATCTTTCAAGACAGTGAAGTTGTACTCTTCTGCATAATAATATTATTTATAGAGGTTATAAGCGAACTAATTTGTGTAGTGATGCATTAGCTATAGCGTGAGCGGTTACGTGATTTGTATTATTTGTGTTGGAAGAACTACTTAAAAATGGATGGACAGAACGGAAGTTCTTTTGCTATGTCCACTGACAAGGTAGTCGAGAGCAAAAGTGAGGTGAAAGGCTTCGCCAAGCTGAAACAAGTCTTTGGGTTCAAATCAAAAAGTGGTTACCAAACAACGAAGTTGAAGAAAGAAAAGTCTAGTGGTCTTCTACGACGAACAAAAGAGAAATACTCGTTGTTGAGTGGGGAGGTTGAGCTGCCACTCAAAGAGAAACCTTCTCTGGCTGCCACCCTCTCCCGCAAGATTAGCTTCAAGAAGTTGAAGAAGGCGAAATCAGGGAGCAAGATTGTCCAGTCCAAGATAGCCACTCCGGTGATCGCGTCCCCCAGAACATCCGTCGAGGAGCTAGACTACGACCGGCCAGAAGATGACACCCCAAGCTCCACGGAAACCGAGGAAGAAGTCGTAGTTACTACGATGGGTGGGGGTGAATCGGACTCTGACCGCCAGGTGACTGTTAGCCAATTAGAAGCGACGAGCGTTGACGGGGATCTAAAACCTCTTGATCGCGAGCCAAGTACTCAGTCGCGTGCAAGTGGAGCGCGTGAGTTGACCGCCGACGTAACCTCTCGCATTCGCGCTGCTTGGATGTCCTCGGAGTCGGTAGCACACATGGAAGTACTCGCCAAGCCCAAGTCTAAGGGGAGTAAACAAGTGAATATAGACTCGCCCAAGATTAAGGGGAGTAAACAAGTGAGTATAGACTCGCCGGTGGAGAGCACCCCCGGCAGTTCCAAGTCAGAAGGCTTCTTCACGCCTCTGGTATCGCCCATGTCGTCCAACGACTTCGACGAGGATGTCTCGGTGGAGACGCCGAAGTACACCTACAAGGCGCCGTCAGTGGAGTCGCCGATGACGAACGGGGATGATGTGATGACAGAAGCTAGGGCACGTTTGTCTCAGAGCTTGGGGGTGGCCAATGCAACGGTAAGCCTCGTTTATGTATACATTTCGTCTATATTGTTGCATATTGCATCGTGATGGGGTGCGAACCTACAACCTCCCGAATTCAGCATAAGCATCATTATTTTATTGTAATTAAGATCAGTGTAGGGAACAATGCCATCTTTAGCCTGATAAGGGATGATTGATGAATGATAATGAGGAAGGGAGAAGGGTAAGCCTGGTACTGGCACTAAGCCTACTCTTGTCGAAAAGTATCAAGGGGACCATCGGCTTTACGTCCCGTCCGCAAGGACGGTGTAACTTTGACCATGTCATATATGTTCTTATTATTAGCGTTGACGGCTGCTTATGAATGAGTATCGAATAAACCTTCGTTATGCCGGTTTACATCTCGAGGCTCTTCCTATTTCTGGTGATTCTTGTATTATTATTATACCTGTCGGTGTTATATACACATGAAGTTGCCCGTAGTTGTGTTACCGCGTGCCCTATTACATAACACGCGGTGAAGGTTGTAGACATGTCAAACGTGTTTGTGGAGGGCGACCTTCTTGATCACCTCCTTCGCGATTAGCCTTGATGCACAACTGCATAGTTGATTGTACGTTGCATCTAAGGACAGGGCTATGCACTGCTATTGCTAAGACGGGAGTTGTCACGTGCTTACTTGCGCGTCACTGGCCTCATTCACTATACCCGTTACGTCAGTGTCCCATGGGCGCCGACTTTTGATCGTGGTTGTGGATGCGAATGGAAATTTAACTGGAAAGGGTACATCTACGTCAAAAAACGCACAACATTTTCGTTCTGAAATTATATCTCAAGAATGGACTTCGATATCGAAAATCTGAATCAACAGCGCTCTGTGGTTTGGTAAGCCCTACGCTCCAAAATGTCTCTAAACATTATAATCAGTATTTTTTTTTTTCTATAATATACTAATTTTTTATGTAGGCCTAATATCAAAACAACTACGCTACTGGTTTAATATTTCATTTCAGACTGTGGGGCTTACCACAACACAATACGCTGATAATTCAGTTTTTCGATTTCGAGAAACATTCTTGAGATAAAATTTAAAAATGAAAATTGTCTGCGGTTTTTGACGTAGAAGTATCCTTCGCTCTTAACAACACACGCACAGATAACGTGAGGGGGAGGGGGTTTGAGTATGAATCCATCAATGTGAATCTGGGGAGCATTGCCCAGATTTTTTTTATTTTTATATTGGATTAAGTGAATTTGTATGCATTTTTGTAAGTTACTGGCAGTTTTTATTTTAACTGGAGTATAACTATACCAAGACCACGCATCATGGCAAAATACAAGTTGAATTGAAATTAATGGTTCCGAAAATGCTTCTATGAAGGTCACCGGGAAGCAATGCCAATCATTTTAAACGTGAGTGAATTCACGTGATGCAAATTATCACTTGTTTGTTTGTTTTTATTTATTTTTCCCATTGGTGGATACAAGGATGTTACATCATGAAATTTGTATGCTCCAATAAGATCTGATCTTGAGGCGGAGCATACTTTTTCTTATTATTAACATGAAAAATACATGAACAATACATTAATAATAACTACTAATCAACTACTGCTAACTAATAACCAAAACCTAAAACAAGTTTGGTTTTGGTTATTTATTTACACTTGATTACATGAACAATACATTAATAATGTATTGTGCAGATGGGTTCAGAATTTTCTTTAGCTGTTGAGTTTCGTCTCGATTAGCCATTGTTGCAAAAATATGAGACGTTAAGCCCCATTAATCAATAATTTAGCTGTTAAGTTGCATTGCAGATATTTGTTTTAGATAAATTATAACCAGGTCTGTCAATGCGATGGGATACCAGTGGAGTGGATTGGGATTGATATTCAAATTTACAGCTGATCCTTTATGACACAACATATGCGACGAGATATGCGCGTAGTTAAAAAATATTATCTCAAAAGTATGCTCTTAAAAAATAGTGGCACATAAAAGTGCGTTTCTGTCACCATTTAACAGTTCCACAATGTTGAACTGACGACTGTAAGTGAAAGAGAGCATGTGCAGGAACCTGCCTACACCAGTGCAGAATTTTCTAGTGTGTCTAGTTTTGACTCTGGTCATATACCGGTCCTAGTGTGTGTAGTTTTGACTCTCCGTTCAGTCACGACACGACATAAATTTATGTGTTTCGAAAATCACATCTGTAGATATTTTGAACAAACATCATGGGATGACTTCCCCTCTTAGAGATCTGTGATGGTGGGCCATGAGCCATTGGGCTAATTCAATGGAATATCGTCAGTTTTACATCCATATACCGAACAGTGTAGGTGTTGTCGCTAATTCCGTGGGTAAAAAGTAAAATTCCCAAAATGGACCTATCAGTGAACATGTTTAGGCTGAGACATATCAAAGTTTGAAATACCACAACCACTAAGATCTATGGATTATGTAATAGTGAAGTGACGCCCCCCACTGAGGTGTCTATTGTGTACGACTGGCCAAGTCGTATATAAGAATTACTGGATATACACCAATCAAGCATGTCACACCTCGTAGCTGGAAAATGGTATTTCACGTTACTAACTTCTAGTTTTATACAGTTTTCTAATGAACACTTGTCGCGCACTAGTTATTACTTTATAAACCCTATTTTTCCGATAAAATGTTTTAATAATATTCTTGTGTCGTGACAATATTCACGTATACACATTTTACACTTGGCAATACGCCCATGTGTTATACGACACGTCTGTACGGTTTCATCTCCATTATTAACTCTCCTTTGTAAACCAGTTATATAACTGAATAGGATAGTATTGCTACTTTCGTTTGGCTATTTGTTTTGACTAGAAAATAAAATCGAACAGTACAAGTATCGTTACTCCATAATTTCCCTGTAAAAAAGATTTTTAAGTTATTCAAATTCTGATTTGTTTACTTACTCATTTAGGCCCGGTTTTTCGATCGGTCATTAGCGGGGCCGTTAGCTGACGGTCCGTTATCTGCGTATGGTTTGTTGTGTTACAGATTACGGACCGTCAGCTAACGGCCCCTTTAACTACCCGTTAACCGATTGAAAACCGGGTGTAATGATATTTGAAATTTGCATTTATCAGAAAGTTTATCATAGCGATGCAGTATTTGGTGCAATATTGAGATACATATTGTATTATTAGTTGGTTCAATTGTCAAAATATTCTCTCAAAAAGAAAATATGAATATATGAAGCCATCGCAGTTGGCCGCGGTCGATCTGGCGTTGATCTAGTAAACTACGGTCTCTGCGCTCCGGTTCGAATCCTGGCTTTGGCACGGATGTCATGTAGCGTTTTTTTCATCCCCATAATCACCCACACATTGTCTCGATTAGCATCGTTGCAAAACTATTGAGACCCCAAATTTCATCTTTATATATTGCGGGCTACATAACCGGTGGAGAGGGGGGGGGAGGGGATTACGCCACTGGGTTACATTGTTGAATGTGATTGCCCTGGTCTAGAGCAAGAATGTCTGCTCGGCGCAAATGATCCAAGTTACAGTAATATAATCCGCCAAGAGAACGTATCTGCAAACGAAGAAAATAATGAATTTCGAAATGTAACAGAAATATTGATCTATCTCTCCTTGTTTGGCTTCTCTTCTTCGGGTTTCAGCGGCCGTCGCCTCATTGGTGGGAGACAATGGTGTCTGGTTGCGAACACAACGGGTTTCTTATATAACCATGAGTTGGTTCCTCCACCTAGCAGCTTATCCGCCTATCCGCTTGAAGCCTTACAACCGCGCGGACAAGGAGACAAATCGCTACTCTCAGAGTAGGCCTTTCAATTTCATTTTTCCCTAGATTCTACGTATCATCAAACTGTTATGTATTGCTATTTGTGAAGCTCGAGCTTGATTACGTAATTAATTACAAACCGCAGGTCCAGGCGTTCTCTTGTTAGAAGGGAAACAATATGTCTTACGATGAAGACCTGCTCACCTTCTCTGTCGAGGGCCAAAACCCACCATCATAACGCTACTCTGGTAACTGCGTGGATGCATATAGGGCCGTCGAGCTAAGTTGCAAGGTGTTGTCGTCACGGATTATGTAATAGTGCAGTGACGCCTCCCACTGAGGTGTCTATTGTGACCGACTCGGCCAGGTAAGGGTCTGGACTCACTAGCAACTAAATCCATGAACCAATCAACCCCTCTCCTTGTATTGACCGCAAGGCAAAAGAGAAGGGTTGGGACAGGTTCGAGTCGGTCACTAAAGACACCTCAGCAGGGGCGCTCTATTCATTAAATCTGTATCTTATACTGTGTCACATGCTTCACTTCACGTTTACATAATCCGTGACGACAACACTTTGCTTCTTAGCTCGACGGAACTATATAACACAACACATCTCTATAGTTATGTTGAACAGAAAAATAAAAAAATAATAATAATAATAACTACGTGTGGATCATGCATCTGATATAACACGGTTCTTTTTAAAATGGAACAACGTATTAGTGGATACGTACAATTATTATCTAGGATGACCGGGGATTCAAATAGGACATTTAAGTGAAAATAAGTAATAGAATTTAATTAACGAAACATAACACGGTACTGCCATTGTTCGTTGTATATGAGCAAGGTTGAAATCGACTATCGGCAGCATTTTATTTAACAATGCATTTGAAGAGGGTATCTTTGTATCTGAAATATCATAGATACGGTACATTAATAAATGGATCTAGACACAGATACAATAAATTATAGTTATAGTTAGTTAGTATTATAGTCCAGGTGTAGGTAGGTACACACACAAAATGTATCTAGATACTCCTCAACATTGGACATGATAATTAAGTGTCAACGACAAATATGTAGCGAAATGTTGCTATGACGTGTCAACACCATGTCGACCCAATTTGTTTCTAACATTCCGTGCCACGAAAGTATGTCTTTGTATTCAACCTAAGAAATACAATTCAAACGTATTTCCACTTGCTATCATCCTCTTTCCTGGAGACTCCAGGAAACTGGAGATATGTCGTAGCTCTCAGTATTAACGTGGTCGTTACGACAAGCTGGTATGCATGTTTTTAGCCCTGTAAGACAAGTATTTCTCTGTAACGTGAAGTGTTACTTGATATCGAGTATTCCCGCCTTACTTAGGTTACGGCAGGGAGTCACTCACACATGGTTGCATGTGTTTACGTCGTGGACTGGTCATAGTAGCGTGCCTTGTAGGTTTCCCACCCCCTCCTTACTAGCCGTACCCGTCAGCTGTAGTGGCAGGAGACTGATAATCTAGGTTCAAATTCCACACTGAACAAAGTTTGCTATGACATACTTTGCTATAGGCATTGGGTGGAGTATTCACGTGACATCACATCGGCCATATTGGAGGCCACCTTTTTCAAGTTTCATTTAGCCGTCAAAATAAAACGAACAATATTGTTTACGGGGAAATATAACACATTGAACACGTATATCCCCCCGATAAAGTGTACGGAAATGATTATTGTATGCTTTTGTAAACGATTAAAAGAGTAATCGAGACAGAAGAGTTTGTTTATGTAGATTTTAAGTAATAATAGCAAACCAAAGTTAGAGAACAGTTGAATTTGCATCAAACGCCAGCTGAAACATAGTAACAATGAACTACTGATCACATGCCATTGTGGCCTCTAATGTGGCCAGTGGCAACCATGCGCAATACGTGAATACACGCTATAGCATAAGAATAACATGATAGTTTATTAGTGCAAGCCCGTCTGGGCCCGGGATAGAATAGGCCCAGAGTGACTCTGCTAGTCGTAGGAGGCGACGAATGGAGACTCTGTCCCCCTACTGTCCCACTGAATATTTCTCTTACCACTTGGCCCTGCCCTCCCTTGCTGGACTCCCCTTATGATGATCCCCACGATGTGTAATGGACCATTCGGACATGTCATTTTTTCATCCTCATAATTCACCCACTCATCGTCTCGATTAGCCAAGCTGCAAAAATATGGGACGTAAAACCCAAACATCATCATCATCATCCTCAATAGTGCGAGTACACTAAGCCGTTTATACATGGACATTGGGCGGCGTTATAACTATTACCGATAGAGGTGGCTTAGCGGTAAGAAGCGAGACGAATTCGCTAGGTTGCCGGTTCGATTCCGGCCACCTGCAATCCTGACTGAAGGTGTTTTCCTCAGTCGTAAAAGCGAATGCTGGGATTGAATCATACTTTACAGCCCTCGGACATCCTTCCCAACCATCCAAAACACCCTATTTTACGATACCTAGAGTCACCTGAAAAAGGGGCACATGTAAAGCTGTGCGCACCCAATAACAGGGATTCCTACGAAAAGTTGTATCTATTCTCATTGTTGTTATTGAAGTTGAGAGGAAGCAATAGTTGGACCCTGATCTGAAATTGAACCCAGGATCATTATCTTGTATTAAATCTTCATTTTACAAAACGTTTTTTTAAAATTAAATTCCAACTATGAACAGTTTTCTGAATAATTGTGCATAGAAGTATCGTGTTATATTATTATCACGAAAACTGGTGCTATGAGAATACAGTATAGACTTATTTTAGTGTTGGTATTTCAAATATTGCACTGGCTGGAAACACAATTTACCAAATCGTATTGATCGTAAGTACCTTATAACATTGATACATGATTTTACACCAGATTGTTAAGCAAGTGTTTCTCTGGTGAAAAAACATTTTAGAATGTTCGCTTTCTGTAATATCCTTGTATCTTCGATTTTTGTTCGTTCTAAGGTACAAAAGAGGTAAAATACCACGGAAAAAATAGTAGGGTCAACCTATTTAACTGTAAGGTGTCCTTTGAAAGAGAAACGCGTTTGCTTTACAATCTTGATCCAATTATGCATCGATGTTATACGGTAACGGTACCTACTTCATATTAGTTTCTTAAAATTATGTTTGTTTGCAATATTTGGCATCTACTAACTCAAATATTATGTATAAAGTAAAGTATATACATTTTTTTTTTTTTACAAATTCTTATGACCACACCAGCTTTAATAATCGTACGTTAATAAGTTTGTGCATCATTGAGAAGAGAAAACGCAATGAACGGCTGGAATAGCGTTAAATAAAATAAATAAATAAATTCACATTTAGAGTCTACCCACTCAGTAACGAAACTGATTTTCAGTGGGGGATTTTAATTTAAAGCGACTAAACCAACCCTGCAGGCTCCGAACACCATCGACGAGTGAGCAATAACCAATCAAAGATCGAATAAAAAAAGAAAGATATATTTCAAATACGAAACATAAGAATCAGTGATTGGACAATGCAAACACCTGTGGACAAATAATATTTTAATATTATTAATAATATCATTTTAATATTATTAATAATATCATTTTAATATTATTCATAATAATTAATAATATTTCCAGGCCGCGAACGCTAAAATTTAAATGGTTCGACCTGACTGCTACAGAAGACGAGGCAAGAGTGAGCACTGAGTATGTTTGTTTGTTCCAGGCAACACAACACCAGGTGGGAGACAAACGAGAACACCTGTACAAGATCCTGGTGATAGGAGAGTTGGGGACCGGGAAGACGTCAATCATCAAGCGCTACGTGCATCAGTTCTTCTCGCAGCACTACCGAGCCACGATAGGGGTCGACTTTGCTCTCAAAGTGCTCAACTGGGATGCGAACACGATCATACGGCTGCAGCTCTGGGACATTGCAGGTATGCGATATTAGATAAGAATATAGAACTTGTTATAACTATGGTTGCCCATCGATGTTAAATTACAACATCGACATCGAAATCAAAACATCGATGTCACATCGCGATGTCGGAAATTTTTCGACATCGACATCAAACGTGAAATAACCGACATCGGGAAAAAAAGTTCCTTGAACAATGTAAAAACTAAAAAGAAAAAGTATCAAAACCGCAAAATCTTCTTGTAAGTTGATATTGCGTTGTAACCTTGTCGACGAGCGGAGTACAGATTTTGTTTTTATTATTATTATTTTGTGTAAAAAACGATTCGATCTATGAACAAACAAATCGATATCGGAAATTTGCATCGACATCGATTATTAATCGATTAATCGATGTCGATGGGCAACCTTAGTTATAACATTGATGTCACTTATTGCTTAAGATATGTCCACTTATTTACCCTGCGGAACTCCCGACGTGTGTCTGTTAAACTTAAAATTGCTTTAAGATGCTTTAAAATTGTCACAACTAAACAAAATGTCATCTCCTAGAGCACTTGGTGCTCTTTCCCACTAATGATTGTTTGTTCTTCCGACAAATATTTCCGTTTTTCAAATGTTCTTATTTATTGGAAAGGTGTCTAGCATGCATCACATAGAATGTTAAATGTATTGATTTTAGTCTTTGCAGATTTTTGCAATCAATTTTTCAACACCGGAATCATGAATCCCCCCCAAATGCATTTCCAGGAAAATTCATTTAAAAATATGAATTTCATTGGAAATTGACTCGTGTGCAAAATTTTGAGAAGGTCGACATGGTTGAAAGTTATTTTTATTGTTGGGGCTAAAGAGAAAATGTGTTTATAAAAATGTAGTAATGTACTTTTCAGCTGGCCGCTCTAAAACGCACAGATTTCTACTGAATGAAATTACCTTGACGAGACATTTTTTCCAGAGGGGCAGCCCCCCGGACCTCTTTGTGATTTGGTTCCTCCATAATATCATGGATCAAACCCCCCTCCCTTTTGGAATTCCTAGATACTCTAATGTGTGCACACACCTTAACTAAGTATTTGGGCATTTGAAAAGTATGGAATGAATGTCCGAGTTAGTAGGACTTAATCCCAGCAGTCACCGCGTCACGACTGAGGAAATCCCCTCAAAAACCTTCAGTCAGAGTTGCCGGTGGCCGGGGTTAGTCTCGCCATGTACCTCTATAGTAGAACTCCACTATGTGAAGGTTAGGCATTCAGTTTGATCTCGGTTGCATTGCATCCAAAGCCATGATCTCAATGTGGATATATTACTAAACATTGTTGGCACAAAAACTAGCAAAACCACAAAACTGCTCGACTACTCTTATGTAACCAAAGTTTTTGCATTGCTAATCATTGCCACTGATGCCTCATGCACGCAAGGACACTGTTACCATAGATAACAAATTCTACAATCCGTTATCTGTGCTGTTATTAAATAAAAAGTAAAAAAAAAAAAAAATAATTCACATTTAGAGTCTACCCACTCAGTAACTAAACTGATTTGCAGTGGGGGACTTTAATTTTTAAAGTGACTATACCAACCCTGTAGGCTTTGAACACCATTGACGAGTGAGCGATAACCAATCGAAGATCGATATTTCAAATACGAAACAAATGAATCAGTGATTGGACAGTGCGAACACCTGCGGACAAATGCCAGAATCAACAAGGCCGATTCAGAACAACTTTGAATTTATTGTTTTGAACTTACTGAGTGAAATATTGATGGTAGTTCCATAATGGGAGTGACGGTTGAGGATTCCACAGGCATCGGGTGTTCCACCTTGGTCCCAGAGATTGAATGGGTTCAACAATAAATGCTCATCGTACATGAACGTCCCGGGCTGGCTTATATTTTTCTGTATATATAATGTTTCAGGGTGCGAACGATCAGGTTTTCAGTGGCAGTGACATGCAAACCAGTTTGTTGTTGTTGTTGTTTTTTATTTCAGTTCCAAGATTACATCAATATTTTAAATACTTTGCGCTTTCAGCATTGCATTTACAATTTGTAATTTTTTACCTTGTCTATGTTATTTACTACACACTACTGAAAATAAGTGTATAAATACAGACATATGGTATAAATTTACACATCAATTACAGTAAGACCTTTTAAGGATAATATGCCATTCAATTATTTACAATGATATACATAAGTCACGACAATACATGAGTCTCAGTGATAAAATATTACATGATTGTCACAGTGATAAATCACAGATGGAGATGAGGGTGTCTGTGAGGTTTCTATTTTATCGTATTTCCTTTTGTAAAAGTAGTCTTCAATATTATGCGGTTCTTCTCCTAGTAAGAATTCATGCAGTTTTGCTTTAAAAGACTTGATATCAGTCACATTTATAAAAGGGTTGGGGGAATAAATGTTCCTGCAAGAGGGGAGTTATTTTTGAAAGTATCTGGCAAACGTGTCTGTAGTAAAATTTGGAACGTGTAGGTCCTAAAGAGGGACCGGGAAAAATATGACGTAACACAATTTTTCTAGTATTGTTGTTTGAATCAACTCGATAGTTGCGATAATTTTAATAGATTATATGTATTATTATGTTTGCTAATTTACAGGGGTTGGGATGTAACTCATACATCCCTGTTGGGAATGGGATGTCTTAGTGATGAAATAAACATAGCTTCCTCAACCCCCCTCCCCTCTGCCCCAATCAATTTGCACCTTGGAATATTCTGTGGTCAAGAACACTTGGTCAACATGGCCCTATAGTGCACATCTGTAATAAATATTCTATATTATTTGCTACGCAGGCCAAGAACGCTTTGGCAACATGGCCCTCAGTGCACATCTGTAATAAATATTCTATATTATTTAATATGTAGGCCAAGAACGCTTTGGCAACATGGCCCGAGTGTACTACAAGGAGGCAATGGGAGCGTTCACTGTCAACATGGCCACATAGTGCACATCTGTAATAAATTTTCTATATTATTTGCTATGCAGGCCAAGAACGCTTTGGCAACATGACCCGAGTGTACTACAAGGAGGCAGTGGGAGCGTTTATTGTCTTTGACGTGACGAGAGCTGCCACATTTGACGCCGTCCTCAAGTGGAAACAGGACCTCGACAGTAAAGTGCAACTACCGGACGGATCACCCATTCCTTGCGTTTTGTTAGCCAACAAGGTAACTATACTCTTATTGTATTTTACTTGACCTCTTATTGTATTTTACTTGACCTTTTATTGTATTTTACTTGATGCCATATTATGTTACTGTGTTGTTTGTTTTTTTTAAATGTTTCTCAAAACCTTACATAGTATTTTATTTAAGATGTCATGCTCTTAATTTTTAACGTGAAAAGTTTTTAAATGATAGCAAATATTTCCGAAAATCCCAACAATGGCTAAAGCTTAAATCCTGTGTAATAAACACGCAATTTTGTTAATCAACAGTAAAATGTTGTAGTTATCATTTGATTTTTAATAATATATGGTTCGTATTGTATTTTCTGTAGTTTTCATCTATAGTGCTGGTTAGGTAGTGTAGTGCTGGTTAGTTCAGTTATGTTTTTCCGATAGATTAATAGATGATGGATAAACGAATAAAACCTAATTCATGTGTTGTGGCGGTTTCAACTCGAATCCCTTGGTTGGATGTGCATACTAAAGGTGGCAAATATACATGTTACTCCCATGTAGTTGATGATGAATTGAGTTCTTTGTTTGTTCAACATCATATTATTGTTTACGAGACGTGTTTGGAGATAATATCATGGCCCAAACTAATAGTGTTAGTTCGATTTTCATTCCGAGTAGGACACTGCAATTATTATTCAAGCCACTATACTATACATTGTGTACATTGTATACGTATTTTACTAATACGTATAGACTCATACAAACCACTTGTAACTTAAATTAAACCTTATAAACCTTATTTTATGCACATTTGGAACTTGGGAATAATTATTAGAATTCAATTATTACATCTTTTTTAAAGGCAAGAAACAATACGGGCATCAGTGTCAGCAGTAGAGGTGGTGCCTGGGTTGCTCGCGAGTTTCGAGGTCAACTTTTAGTATTGGGAGGGTTGTTGCATTTCATATAGGCTCTAGAAACAGCTGTATGCAATGCAACTAGGCATTGCATACAGCTGTTTCTAGACATGTAGGCGGGACAGTTTCTTAGAGTTTTGCTGCTATAGAAAAACTGAATTTCGTGAAATTTCGCTATTTAAAAAGAACACTCAAATTGGCTCCGGTACGAGTAAAAAAAATCTGATATTTTTGTAATTTTGTCTTGTAATTAACGAATTTGGCTGGCCGATAAAGGTCACGAAACATTTCACGAAGGTTATTCGCGTTTTAATGCATATAACTGCTCATTTCGCCACTACAACTACAATATCGCGAGTTAAAATTGGTCCCGTTCAATCACAATTCAGGTAATTCGTGTACTGAATTTTGCGGCAACTTTAAAAAAATATCGCGAATTTCGTTGTCACCATTTTTGTGCATCTCTTCTCTTGTATTTCTGGCTTCTCTGATTGTTGTGTTGTAAAACGGGAATACTTGTGTTAACAGTGTGACCAGCAGAAGGAAGGCATAGTAAACCAGCCCGGAAAGATGGACGAGTATTGTAAGGAACGTGGATTTTCTGACTGGTTTGAGACTTCTGCCAAGGAGAACATCAACATTGAGGAAGCTGCCAGATCATTAGTCACTAAGGTATGAAACACAGTTAGAACACACTCACTAGACTTGAGATTGTCGCAGTTTTATTTAACACTCCCCTCCATCTCTATGTGACCCGAGCAATCATATCATATTAATTTATTTCATATTATATTATTTACTTTATATCAGTCATTGTTATGCTGGACGGTGGTCACATAATTAGGGGCTGGAGCTTCCATCTATGTCAAACTTAAAATATCTGCAATCTAGAAGTATCACTAAAAGTAAAAAACTTTATAAAATATCACCACCACTGTTAAAACTTGTTGTATCGTGTAACTAGCTTGTAATATTATGTGATATCTATCTATAACGAAGGTCTGAACATGTGAACAACATATGGTTATCCCCACTAAGGTTGCAACCCAATTGATACTTTTGGAACTTGAGCCTTCTCATTCAGCACGTTATATTTGAACCTAGCAGTTTAAAAATGCTAATTATTTAATTCCAAATTTGAAGAAATAAAATAAGTTCGATTTAGATTTTTGAATTTGTGATTTTTGTGTTTAAATTTTGCAATTGATTTTATTTGCTAAACTGAATTAATTTTTTAATTACCATTTTTTCTGTGTGTTAGGCCTATATATTCAATCAACGTCCCCCCACCCTTTCTCTATGAAGTTGTAAGTAGCATCAACAATCTTGATAAGATTTTATTTTACCAAGCATATTATTTGTTTTAGATATTACAAAACGACCAGGTTCGAATCCAATCGGACTCTGTAAAAGATGGCGAGAAATTCAACTTGGATGGAAATAACGTACAAGATGAAAACCCCAAAGGGAAATGCTCTTGCTGACAATGTCTCCTGAAAACATTCAACAACATTCGTGTGCCTATATTACAGAACAACATTAATGTGTTTTCATTTTGACTGATCACTGTAATAATCACTGTACAACGAAAGAAACAACTGCTGTGCATTTGTAATAAAGGAGAAACGTCTCTAAATGCTGGAGTTCAATGCACACCATTGTGCCATAACCTAAGTGAAATGTCAAAGCTGCTAAAAGCTATTATCATTTGTGCTAGCAGCTGTTGTATTGCCATTCACTTTGTCTATATTTTATTAATGCAGCTTAGACATTAAAGATCCTTTGTTCACAACGAACCTGAAGTGAATTTACGATAGTATTCGTTTCAAAATAACAATTATATAGTGTCTTAACGAGTAACAGTGCTCAATCTTAAAAACCTTTAAATAGGATTAAATGTGTGTATGTATTGTGAAATTCAGTGTAAGCATTTAAATTTCAAAACATATTTGTTTTGGCGCCAAAATGGATGCACCCATATTTTTTAAATTTGCTAATAATTGTGATTCTTGGCAACTCTTATAAAAAATAGACATAATTGCCTGGAAGTGAAGTATGCTTGCAAAATATTGCTGATTTTACATGCAACATGTTCAATGTTCATGAAAGGGTTCTAAAATTGTCATCTCTTCTAGCTTTTCAATATGTACACTTGCCAAGTTCTAGTTTTGTATGTATAGGCCAGTTTCATCAGTGTATTGTACGAATTATGTTCCTTAAGCGTGTACTGACATTGGCGTTGGCCATGATAAAAAGTGGGATGGGAAATATAAAACTTAGTGTCCCTTGATTGAAGTTGTTTTTGTACAATATTTTATGTTATGCACTATTACTGGATAGGTATTTATGTAGATTAATGAAAGAATGCAGTTTATATGAAGAGATGAAGAGTTTGATAGCTCATAGCTCACTCAGAATAAGTGTGCACTGTGCAGTAATATTACCGGCTAGAATCTAACACAATGATATAAAGTGTCTTCCACTGCGTTGTACACGAAACCGTTACCTGGGTTAGCGACAAAATGTTGGTGATACGCGAGTTTCTGCCTTTGTTACATGTTTGACCTTTAATGAAGCCTTAATTGTATAATATGTATTCAAGATGTCTACCAGCTACAGTTTATACTTCCAGTTTATGCAAATGAATTTTCCGTTGCAAGGAACACCAGTTATGAAGAGAGTGAACTATGTACCCTAAGAATGGCAAATAAGGTGATAAGTTATACAAAATCATCATATCTTGTAACTTAAAAGTGGCTAATTGTTTGTTTTATGTTTTTTTTTTATCTATCCATATATATATGTAGCTTCTTATCATGCAATTGCAATATTTAAAATTAGATACTTTACAGTATTAGTGAATGAGTATGTTGAGTTATTGACTCTTCTGTAGTCGCTAAGAAATCAAAACGATGAAAGTTTCACATGTATGTATAACCTATAGCTATAGAATAGCATGTTAATTTCGATGATCGATAAATTATATAGTTAGTCTAGTGCTTGCTCATCATACATCAAGCGGTCTGTGGACGAAGAAAGATTTGTGTGGTGAAAGAAGAAAGTAATGGAACACGCCAATAAAGTGCACCCATTCATGACTGAACTTTTCATAAAAAGGTGTAAATTATTATTGTAAACTGTTTGTAGTATCAATGAAGTTGACATGAAACCATCATATTGTATGTTCTGGTATTTTAATTGCAGCATACCTCTGTTGTCACTTCCTTTAAACTAGAGTTTACAATAGTGTGTGCTGGTAAGATTGTCATCAATATTCTGGAGATAGTACACATGACATTTCTTATTAGTATACTAAATTGAAAGAATGCCATAAGAGGAGTTCATAACAATGTTATTATTTCATCCACAAAGCTCTCTTTTCACTAAAATTTATAACATGCTTTACAATGTTTTGCTTTCTTGATGTTATTTCCTATTTTAATATTATTCTCAATGTAATAGAATACTTTGTAAAATAAATTTGGAATTATTTGAAGTATGTTCCTACAGTATTGTATTTATTATTTTTTGATATAGGCCTAATATTTCTATTTCTTTGTACAGTATTTTCTAAAAGCAACAAAAGTATAGGCCTAGGCCCTACCCAAGTGTGCACTGTGCAGTTGCCATGACGAAGCCCAGCTGCAGCTCAAAGGCAGGCACCAATCCAAGTGTTTGTCTCTGCATGGTCTATGTAACGTTCTCCAATACTACTGATATGTGGTAGGCCTACCGGTACCCCAACCCAACCAATTAATTTGTATGGTGCCAGTTAGAAAGAGGAAAAATATAAACAATGTTTCAGAATTGCCACTTTACAGCTGGGGCGTACCACGTTTGGCCTCCAGGGGTGTCAAAAGTGGAGCTAATCTTCCTATAATTCAGTGAGTTTTACAACATTCTCATGACACCTCTTTAGGTTAGGTAACATAAAAGCAGTTTTACACATGAAATTTAAACAAATCCATGTACTTTCTAGGCTCTAGCTTCGTATAATGATACTTGAAAATTATACTTACTTGAAAAACGATCTGTTGACGACTGTACTTGATTGTCTATTTGTGCAATTGAAAGAGCACACGAGGTTGGCATGGTGGTTTGTTTACGTTTTTTTTCCTATACAAAATTTTTTTGTCATGGCTGACTTTAGTTCGTGGTGCCTCAGCGCGGAGCGCTGATACGACAACGTCGTTGGCCACCATTGTACATACAACGTTCTGCACACAACGCTTCCGAGATTAGGCCTATGACGTGTGTCATCAACGGGTGTGGTGAATACTGACAACTGAACATTTTTATAGGTAAACATTAATTAAAAATTAAATAATTATATTTTTAGATTATGGTCTTTGGGGCTAAGAAGCTGATATTAGAAGTTGTGGATGGAAAGGCCTAATATACCTAGGCCTAGCCCCTAGACCCTTTTTACGGAATTGTAGGCTAGGTAGGCCTATCTGGTTAAGCCTACCTAGGGCTAGCCTAGGCTACCTAGTCCTAGGCTAGGCCCTAGTTGTTGGTTCAACGGTTAAGATATAGCTTTGGGAGCTTTTTACCTAGAGTAGTAGGTGCAGTCAGTGCTTAGAACGGTTAATGCCTGCCATAACTGTTTTTACTAGGACGTAGGCCTAATCTAGGCATTTAGACAAACCTTGGGATGTAGGCCTAGGCCTAGCCTAGGTAGGCCTGGGCCTAGGCCTAGCCTAGGTTCTAGGCCCTAGCCAAAGACTCAATAATCCAAGAAGCAGTAAGACGAGGATTTTAAGCTGTGTTGTCTTTTTTGTTGTGCACAATTCCTTTCACGTTTCCAGGTCCCGGGTATGGGAATGACCAAGTTTGATCTTTTCTCGTTCTTGGGACCTTCTCGGTGGTACTGGTAGTAGGCCTCTGCCTTATTCACTACAAACTTAATTGGCACACCCTAGTATAGTATAGGGTTTTTTCTGTCTGTTTTGCTTCTCAGATTGTTAAGCAGTAGCTAAGCCTAACTCAATATTTTCTGTTCTCGTCGTTTTCGTTCTGGATATTGTGTAGCCTGCATAATATCTACCTATGGGCTTAACGCTCAAGTTGTTCCAATGTATCTAGGTCTAGGACGTGTTCGAATATTATTGTAGATGGTAATTCTGGTTCTTGTTCTTGGTCTAGTTCTAGGTCTCGATTAGGTCTTATTCTATCTCCAGTTTTGCTAGCAACAACAAAGTTTCAACATGTTATAAAAACGAGGCGCCAATGCAGAATTGCTCTGGCCGCCATGATCAAGACCTAGAACACTTTTAATTCTTGGGCTAGTTCTTATTCTAGATGTCAAGGTCCAGTCGCGCAGGACTATTCGGACATTACTTGATACGTCACCGATGATTGATGACGTAAAATCGAGACCTAGACCAAGAATTAACGCTGTTTTGATAGAATTCGGACACGTCCCTAGTCTCATGCCGACCTCAGATTCTTGTCTACCGCCCCCTTTCATGCACTCTTGATTCAACGAAAATCAACAGATTTCTGGTGTTCTTTCATACATTCGTAATTAGGCGATCTTCCGCTCCTAGTACCATAATGCCTAGTACCGGTAACGCGTTGCTGTCATAAATAATTGTTTTAAGTAACGTGCCAGTAGCCTATAGTCTTACTTCAAAATTCTTAGTGTAACGGAAAATTAGTATCACTAATTTTTTGGTTGTAAATTGGGGTTAGTACCGCGTTACCATTGGCGGTGCCTGCTGCCTTTCTTTCCGTCGGTCATTGGAGATTGAGTGATTTGCTTGCAGTCACTGCTCGAATTGCATTGCAGCTTGTTGACTATCTCAACAGTTCAGATGTACACATAGGTCTACTTAAGACCTGATATAGGCATTATAGGCATTACCTTATTTATTGGTCTAAGCGTATCAATTATCATTTTAGGTTTGATCTGTGATTGTTCCACAATGGCCAACAACTTGGAGCAACACTTAGCAAATTTGCAAGTAAACCACTGTGAAAACACTAGCATGCATTCCAATAAGAAGGTTGGACCTGCAGTGCCCCCAAAACCAAAGAAAAGCCAACCCCAGGTAAGGGTTTTTTAATTTGAACAGCTTTTATAAAATGGATCCTATGTTGAGGTAAGTTTCATGAAATTTTTGTCTAAAATCATGCATTTTTGGGAACATTTCACAGTAAGCCCTACAGTTGTTCATTATCATTTTCTATTGCCACGTCAACTCTACGTAGGTAGGGCTATGTAGGGTCGGCATGGAAACTAGTCCTCTCCACTTCTTTCTGGGTCTGATCCTTGCTGCTCCCCATCCTTCAGTGTCCTGCTTCTTCCTCTCCTACCTTGAGGTTCCAATTCTTTCTTTATAATCTTGTTCTTTCCATCCTTTTGTTTGACGTATATCAAAACCAACTAGTTTTGGTCGTTAACAATTGAAATTATATTTTTGTGTTATTTTATCATGTATTTATACATATATTTATTTATTTAGGCTATTATTTATTTGCAATGTGCTATTACATTGGACATGTTACAGACACATTGCTGGTGGGAAAAATTAGATTAGAGCCCCCGGCAGCCCCCGTTACACACTAGTGTTTTCCCACCATTTTGAATCTAGGTTAAATGTAACATGTACATAAATAAAATAAGTAGTAATAAGTAATGTTATATACAAATATGTGATTTTAGGTCTAAACCTCCTTTACCCTTTGTTATGGTTACCTTAAGAAAAATAATCATCTCTGAATTCTGATTCGGGAATAATGTGTGAACATCAACAACTTGCCACCGGCAAATTTGTCTGTGATTATCCATTCCCTTCTACATCAGATTGTAGGTGTAGATGTGTAGGCCTATGCATAGCCTAAATACTCATGTGATCAACTGGGCACTATATTATAGACAGGCGCGGACTGGCTAGGGATGCCGGGATGCGATCGCATCCCGGGCCCTTTGGCAGTCCGGGCCCCCGGGCGGCCACCAAGTTCCTAGCAAGCAAGGAAGCAAGCTCCAAGGTCCTGTGATACAAATACTTCTCTGAATATTGCAAAAAAAAATCTTAACCCCACTTTATAAGTATTATTTTGAAATTTATAATTACATTTATTGTAATATTTATTGTAAATATTCAATGAATTAATTGAATATAATTGAAATTATTTTGCTATTGGTAGGGTGGCCTCTGTTAATCGCGCTCTAAAATCGCATTTTAGGCCATAAAATTTAATGCAACCAAAAAAAAAATTTGTGCCTTCGTCGTATTTGCCTCCGGCGGCTGGGGCTTTGCCCCAGACCCCAGCTGCACCACGCCACCTCGTGCGGGCCCCGGAAACCCAGCATCCTGGGCCTTTTTATGCCAGTCCGCCCCCTGATTATAGGCAGTGAAGAAAAGAATTATAGGGCTCCTTAAATGTTGTCTATTAAACCTAATCGGCAACCCTACTATCATTACATTAAATACTCCCTTAGGTATGTCATAATTGCTATGAATACAACATTAGGTAGCATAGGTACAACATTACTATATTTTTAAAACACTAGCACAGAGCACTAGTTACTTGGAGCCATGTGTAAGGCCAGCATATAAGAAAATAGAGTGTGTGGCCCCTTTAATGGAAAATGTACCACTACTTACTGTTCACTTTTTAACTGATATATTTTATTCTCTTTAGGTGCCAAAAAGCTATTCATTAAATACACCATGTGAACCATCGTATAGCACTCTACTTCAAAATACACCACCGAACAACCAACCTAATGCAGAAAAGAACCTTCTGTACAATAACTTACCATCATCAAACACAGGTAAGGTTTTTGACTACTGCTGGCATATCTTGTTATTGAGGTTTTTTCAGATATTCAGACACTCGTCAGTTCCTGTTACTAATGAATAATGATAGTTGATATATAGAAAATAAATACCAAATTTTTTCGATCAGATTATGCAAATTATTGGTAAATGTTTGATAAGGAAAACGTGTAGGCGTACTATTGAAAATAGAATGGAGTGAAAAAGATATTATTTTCTTGACTCTGGATGGCACCTCAGTTTTAAGTTCCCTCACATAGAGAAGACACTATACCAGTGGGATATTGTTATTTTGTGCCACGTGCTCACATATTTGTGCCAATTTCGTACATTGTTAGTATTATCACCTGGGGTAACTTCCGTTTTTGTAAAAGAAAGCTGGCTTTTACGTACTTAGCCAATCTTCTCTTCCAATGCTTCGATGAGGTCACAACCATTGCCACATGCTTGAGTCAAGAAGTTTGAAACTAAATGTTCTTGGTGTCCACTTACCAAGTATGGTTTTTTACTTTAGTCTGCGTATTTCCAGATGTTTAAAAAACGTGAACATGATCACATTGTGGTGGAACGTGGGTTAATGAGAACATGTTGTATCTTTGTTACAGAGGATAGCCATTCAGACAGTGCTCTGTCGTCGTCGACAGCCACTTACAGCAATATTGAAGCTGCACAACCTCAACAAGTGATCTATAGTAACATAAACATGCTGGCAAACCAAGATGCCAACAGTACCTATAGTAATGTGGGAGTAGGTAAGCATTCCCTTTAAATGTTGGTTTGTAACGCAACCGAAACATTTTTTAAATTTACATTTCTTACACTTTTACTGTGCTTTGGTTAATACTATGCTATGAGCTTTGTGTACACTTATTCTAAATTTTGGACAAAATATACAGTTCTATTGCTTAAAAGTAAAAATGATGTTATGCAATTCATTGGCTCTGTAGATTTTCAACCAAAAACATAACATTACATATAGGCCTAGCTTATAGCTATATCTTCTTGTAAAGTTCAAATTATATTTCGAAATTGCGAGGCATGTTGAACATTGGGTATTACAGTTTGTTATTTTCACAGGTTTGGAGGATTTGCCTCCGCCACCTCCAGAGCCAGTAGACTACGGCCAGTGCTCTGCCGCTAACTTTCCACCACCGCCAGATGATCTGCCTCCACCGCCCTCACCGGTTTCTTCAAGCTACTCCGAGCTGCGAAGAGCCACTTACCAACAAAACTACCAACCCGAGTATGGCACTTATGGCCCTTCTTCTCAGGTCAGTTTTCTAAGAAGTTGTTTGAACTGGTTAACCAAAAATCATGATAACAGAACTTCAAAATTTTTAAATACCCATTTTACAACTTAAAATTAAGTTGTCTGCATGGTTCACATTTTAAGAGGAGAACAAAAGTAAAATTTTTTGTGTTTTATAGGCCTGGATGATGGCCTAATCCTAATTTACATGGCAAACTAGATCCAAAACTATATTCGTATTCGAAAATCGGTATTACCTCACCCTTAGTTATAAGACTTGTAACAGCAATGCTAATTAAATATAATTTGAACCAATAAGAAGAGATATTAATTTGGCTTAGATCTACTTTTAAAAATGGAATTAAAATCTTTCAAAATGCAAGAATGTACAATTCCAGTTCTTATAGAATTATAAGAATTGTCCAAATTGGAATTGGCCCTTACCTTTTTAATAGGCTCACATTAGATGAGGTTCACTTTGCATTTGCTGGCTAATAATCAATACCTCATCACCTTGACAATCCTCTTGCCGGATTTCGACCACTATGCGTTTTATTCTTGCAGAGTTCAACATACGAATCAATTTATGAGCCAATCAATCCCAGACCTCCAAGCGAGATTTCGTCCCGTTCCAACTATTCTCTGTACGCTCCTTACGTAAGCGGATCTCAGTCTGGAGGAACGAAGCCCTCTCAAGGAGGAAAGGAAGCGGAAGTTGATGCTCTCACAGATCTTCTAGTTCAGTCCATGGACAGTTCACCTGATTCAGATATATATGGTAAGACTTGGCATGGATGCATGTAGATCAAGGGCAAATAAATCAAGCAAGATAAATACTGTATTTACTCGAATGTAAGCCGCACGTGAATGTAGATCACACCCCTGTTTTTAGATGTCTTAAATCAAAAAATTGGTTTGCATGCAAATGTAGGTCACACCATGTTTATGTTAGTCTCTATGCAGATAAATAGCTCACAATCCAAATTGAAAAATAAAATAAAAATAGAGTACAATCTTGTTATTATGTCGTCCAATAGAAAGTCGTTGGCATTAATAATTATCAAGTCAGGGCGAATTCTCATAAGAAGCAGTCAGCCTAAAGAGGCTTTTGTTGTGACCCTTTTATCTGTATCTAGACAGTAGTGTTGGCCAATGTAGTGGGTGGGTGCAAAAATGCATGATAATTGACTATTGAGTAGGAATGCAAATGTGGCCGAGTGCCATAGGCCTAGTGATCCTTTTTGGTTGTTTATGAAGACCTTTTATTTAATAATCAGGGTCAAGATCAGTTGCTTTATATTTTTTTCTCTTAAAAGGACTTTGGGACTACTGTAGGGCCTACACTGCAACAAATCTAATCTGTCACTATAGCCCTACATAGTGTATGACCCCTTGTTGTGTAGTAGGTCATGCGATCCTTTTTATGTGGCATGCCTTTTTATGTGGCATGACACAACGTGCAGAAGAATCGTATGCAATGGAAATTAAACTAGGCGGTAGTCAGTGGAGTGGAAGTACATTGTCTTCTCTTTCCGCCACCCATCTCTTACCATAGTAATGAATGTGATGATGCTTCTAGGGGTTTGTGCTGCATGTGGTGAGCGAGTGGTTGGCGAAGGAAGTGGTTGCACTGCCATGGACCAAACGTACCATATTGCGTGCTTCACCTGCCAGCACTGTGCCATTCAGCTTCAAGGAAAGCCATTCTATGCTCTTGAAGGAAAGCCATACTGTGAAGAAGACTACTTGGTGAGTTGCATTATTTTTCTTATTAATGCGCCTAGTAGTGTGTGATTTTACATCATATTTGCTAGAGAAAAAAACAGTTTTAACGGGGTGTAGCTATTATTGGTGTTGCTCATATCATGTACCTATCATGGCTGACACAAAACTCTAGCAAAACTTATGTATTATATATCTGCAATGGGATAAAAATAATAAAAATATAATAATTTAATCTTTATTCAATAGAACGTATGGCATTTATACATAGATAAATACATTAGTTATAGAATGCGTCAATTAAAACTAAATTAAAACTCGATGATCGATGTCCTGAGGCAAAGTAACCAAAGTACAGTAATTTGTAAAGGCTACAAATCAACTCATCAAAGCACCATAAATGTGAGTAGGCCTAGTAAATGTATCAACTATTGGGGTCAAGTCAGTTAAGCTACTACAGTAGTCACAATGGTCCACAGTCACAATGGTCCACTGTTAGTCAAAATAACTGTAGAAAATAAGAATTTAGTGGAGCAAGTGTAAGCTTAGTCTCAGAGGACACTTATTCCAACTATCTTGGTCATAAACTGTTCACTGGCTGTAAACTCTTCTTAAAATCTGTCACAGGAGAAAAACTAAATGTCCTGGGGCAAATTGATGTCGGGCAAAACCACACGAGGGTTGCAGTCAAGTCTTGAAATTGGTAGTCTGCCAGTCAGGTCATAATTAAGAATACGTAGGCCTATGCTTCTTTCCAAGACTGCCTACAATATTGATATGGATATTAATGAACAATTGTCATTGTTTTTTAGAATACTTTGGACAAGTGTGCCATGTGTATGAAGCCTATAGGCTAATTAAGAATATATTTCTTTCCAAGACTGCCTACAATATTGATATGGATATTAATGAACAATTGTCATTGTTTTTTAGAATACACTGGAAAAGTGCTCCGTGTGTATGAAGCCTATCCTAGATCGAATTCTTCGAGCAACTGGTAAGCCGTACCACCCCCAGTGCTTCTCATGCATCGTCTGCGGGAAGAGTCTTGATGGCATTCCATTCACAGTTGATGCTACCAATCAGATTCACTGCATAGAAGACTTCCATAAGTAAGTAAAGAATGTTTTTTTTTTTTTGTACGTGCAAATATATTTTGTTGTGAATTGGAGGGGTGATAACGTGTACCGTTTAAACGCGAACATTTCGGAAAAATAAACGTTTACCTTTGCTCCCAGAACCAAAATCATGAAAAAATGAATTAATTGACAGAGTTGAATTAGTAGTAAATTGACTGAAATGCACATGTTTACCTTAACCTTCCATCTTTTATCTTGTATACGTAAATAAAAATATTGTTGTTAATATTATTAGGCCTATTGATTGTTAGTAACCAGGCTGAATGTTTTTTTGTTTACTTATTTGTATCAGATTTATTCGATTTACACATTGAAAAGATAGTAGGCCTAAGCCTTCTTCTGAGTAAAAAACTAAAAATCAATTATATATGTTTCAGAAAATTTGCCCCTCGTTGCTGTGTATGCAAGTTACCAATAATGCCAGAAGCCGGCCAAGACGAGACTGTCCGTGTGGTGGCGCTGGACCGCAGTTTCCATATCGCGTGCTACAAGTGTGAGGTAGGATTCAACCATTCAACCATTTCATTTACAACCTGATCTGATGAAATGCATTAAGCATAGCTGGAGAAAATGTTTTCATGCATGGTTTACCATTGTTCATTTTCTTTTCTTTTGGTTTTGGGGGAGAGTGCAAAATACCGTTCTGACCCGAATATAATACGAGGTTTTTTCCCCTAAAAAAATGATCTAAAATCGTATTCGTATTATATTCGCGGTCTAAGGTTTTCGAAGCGTGAATTCAATTTTCCCGCGCGCGTATACATGTGCACTATCGCCGATCGACGAATCACGACTCCATGGCGAGTACTCGAACCTATCGCACTAATAGTCTACACAATAGACTATTAATCTACACAATAGACACCACGCCAGCACTCCGCTGCGCAATGTCTCCGCTAGAATGCGTTGTCGTGTTCTGTGCGAGACTGCTAGCACGAGTATAGGCGGGGCGGACATCGTTCCATGTGTGCTAGGCGGCCCCGATCGAGTGTTCGTAACAGGTTTACTGTAGCGCAGGGCTGCCTACCTCACGGGGGCTGGCCAGCTGGCTCACTCGCAACATCGTAACATGCGTTCTAGACAGCCCCGATCGAGCGTTCGTAACAGGTTTTGAGTAGTGCGGGGATGCCTACCTCACGGGCGCTGGCCAACTGGCTCACTCTTAGAACAGCGCCGGCAAGGCGGCAGTAGGAGACTTGCTGTATTGTTGTTTATCCTGATCGTATTATATTCGAGATATATGATATTTTCCCCACTGGCTGCTCCAAAATCCACACTAGTATTATATTCAAGGCCGTATTATATTCGGGTCAGTACGGTAAGTAAGAAATAATTTCGGTATACTTTAACTAATTTTAATAATTCGTCACTCTATACTCGTTAAGGTCGATTTGTCTTCAATATAAAATAAAAAAAGAGGCGTTATTTTCAGTTTGGCGAAGTTTAAGGCCTTGAGGCCTTTTTTCTGCTTAACCAAACGTATTTTGTTTTGATAAGTAATGTCATAATTTTCCCAGGCTTTTCTCTCTTTTACATACCTCGTATATTTATAGTATTTATAGGCTATACATAGATATGCCCAACCCCACAACCTGGCACTAGTCAACATTCTTTTCCAGGTAGACTTAGAATATGTGAACTATCTCACTAGTGAATAACCAAATCCAGGTTTCAGTAGGTGCCAGCTTTCTCCTTCTTCACGTCTTCATCTGCCATAGCCCCAAAAGGGCCTTGTACATAATATGTAAATACTAAAAAAATATTCAAAGTTTAGTTCAATGTGGGACACTGTCAGAAGAGACAAGGAACTTTGGCCGAAACATCTCGGTGTAGCCTATGCTGTTTTGTATTCATTTGTTTCTTGAATTGTTGAACTTCATCGGCTTGTTATTTCTAGGATTGTAGTCTGGTTCTATCGTCGGAAGCAGAAGGGCGTGGCTGCTACCCCCTAGATGACCACGTCTTGTGTAAGAGCTGCAACGCTAAGAGGGTTCAAACACTAACCTCCCATATGATTACTGAACTGTAAACTCTTGCTAGCTATAGCACACATCATTGTTACTGGTCTTTGTACAGTACCTACTCAACTCGATGTAGGTAGTGCAGTGGTTTCAACTTTCAGCTGCATATATACAAGGACAAGACTTGCACATTTTGTGTATTGATTTGTCTGGTTATAACTAGGGGTATGCGATGCTTCGAAACTATCGAATCCGGATCAAATCTTTTAATATTCGAATTCGATTCATCACCCGAATCCAAATCCTTAACATTATGAAGTATTCGAACGAATTCGAATCCGGTGCCAAACAAGATTGCAACCGAGAAATTCGCAATTATATCGATCGTCGTTCACTCGGAACTCGCAGTTATATCGATCGGTCGATTACCGAACCATCACGTGATAAACATGGCCGCCAACTACGTTACAAAAACTACATCTTGTTTGTCGTTTTTTAAATATATAAATCTATTATTATTTATTATAATGAATGGGGCTTGATGAGTCAACACATACAGTATTTGGATTTGGATTCGAAAATATTCTTGCTCAGGATTCGAGATTTAGATTTGAAATCAAAAGTTGGATTTGCACACCCCTAGTTATAACCATTGATGAGTTCAGTTTTGGGATAGCCTCCATACTAGAACAAGATTTTTCATAGAAACTAAATATTTTATTTACAATACATAACTTTGCCATTGCTAGGGATGCACACAATATAGTCAGTTTTATTATGTGAAATAATTTTCTGATGATTACAATTTTAATTTATAGACCTAATACTAATCAGTTAGTAGAGAATGATAAGTAAATAATTTAACTTTGCATCATGTTTTGCATTACTGCAAAACATGAATGGCAGAGCAGAAAGCAGTACATAACAGCCCGGGGATTCGTTCACGAAGGCTTAGCAAGACTTGGCACTTGTCGCAAGCAAACAGTTGCTACCTACAAACCGAATTCACGGAACTTTTGTTATGCGTTTACAAGGCACATTCACCCAAAACTGTCAATTGAACCTTGGAAAAACCCACAGGACTAAGTAGGCCTATTGAAGTACTAGCCCTACTGAATTCCCACCAAAGTAAAAATTCCTAAACATAAAATTCGCCAAACTGTTATATGAGAATTTAAAATTATTTGCTTAATACATATAAATGTTAACCATAATATGCCTCCCTTGCTGAATTAACTCGTGCTTCCATAACCACCTCGGAAAATACCTTCTCCTGTTCAAAACTTACGTCAACCTTTGCCCTCCCACATTTGCGTCTAGTGCCGGCACTATTAAAAGGACGGGTATGCCATAAGATTAAGGAATATCTTTCTCCCGACCCTTACCCCCCACCCCCTCAAGTCTATGTCGAGGCATTAGTAGGCTTAATTGTTAAATAGTATATGTTTTTTAGTCTTCATTAATTTTAATACTTAGCATTGCTTTTTTTGTTACCACTTAATTTGTCTTCAAAATTTGTATAAAATTATATTGGCGCTATTTTTGGTGAGGTATACCATTTGAGAGTTATATGCTACATATATAACATGTGCCAAGGTGTTGAGATACCAACAATGCCTCGTGCAGTAAAATCAGCCAATGTAACTTAGGTCTAAAATACTTGTTATACATTCCTTATCCCAAAGCTATTGATCGCTATATTATTCTTCCGCAAGAAACTGATGAGATAGGCTACACTTTGCTACTCTATCTAGTACTTGTTAACTAGAAAATATGAGATCATGAATAATGCCAATTGTTGGCATATACATAGAAGAAGAAAAGTTAGTAGGCCTAATGTGTTGTTAAAAGATTAGTGCACTGCATTGCTTATGCATATGTACATAAGCTCTATGTGGATGATTTGATAACCTTGTGAGGAGCCATTTCTTCTAATTTGGTTATATATTTTGTTGAGTAGGGGGAAAATCAAATAATTATCAAACACGTATTTTTGAGTTGTTGGTGATATAGACCCCTCCTGTCCATTTGTAGTGTCTTAAGTTTGGAGACAGTAAAATTTATTAAATGATCATACTTAAGGCAATTGATAGATTTTTTTAGATATATTTTTAGGTTAATTCAGATAAGTTTTGGTATGATTAAGACCTAAAACTAGTTGTGTTATAGTTATTGAATGACATCGACAGTGATTTATTCTATGTACTAGCCACAGGGCGTAGATCAGCAATATATTGAACATTACTGGAAGGTACATATTAATAATCATTAACAATAAAGGTAACTTATCTTTTATCAACAATTATTTAATCTCTGTGCATCTCTAGTCATTAATGTTCATATTTTGTTTTAGTCACAGAGTATCATTTTATATGAACTGCTGGACTCATTTATATGTTTAAGGGATATTTTAAGTGGCAAGATTCCATGTCAAGTACTTACCAGATACTGTACTGTATGTATAAATACTATCTACATATAAGTGTATACGTATTAGCTTTGTGCCGGGCCATGATCATATGCGTACTACGGTACATATCGGCTAGAAGCTTGCAGGTGATTATCACAGACAAACCCCAGAATTAGTAACTAACCCCCACCCATGACCTAGGTATTATGATAAGGTAATTTGAATTATAAATTTGACCCATGAGCATGGTTAGTTGACTACAGCTACCAGCAGGGCGATTCTCTAAGGTCCATGGTAAATTTAACGCCCGTTTTGGACGTTACGGGCCATACCGCATTGAGTTAGCGATTCTCTACTGTGTTATATCGACAAAGACAGTTACCACCTACGTTAAAAGTATCGCGCTCCATACCCCTGTCTTTAGACGTGCGATAAGAAAACATGTCGGACTAATCAAGCCGTCTCATGTTCACTTCAGCTTTTGAACTAATTGGTTTAACATAAGTGTTAACATAAGGTTTAACATAAGTGTCGTTAAAGTTAAATTTACCGTGCACCTTAGAGAATTGCCTTGCTGAGTTGTGAATGTGAACCCCAATTTCGTGAGTCTCTTAGACCTTTAGAAACTCACAACAGTAACTCAGATGTGACCAACTGAGTTATACACTTATAATTCATCTGAATCCTGACTTAGTGAGATCCTTCCTAACTGAGCTATGATTTGGGTTCCAACCAACTAGACTACAAATATGTATCTGGCATTTCAAAAAGGGCTACAGTTCTGACTGAGTTGGTATAAATACAATAAATAATCAGTTCTGGCTACATTTCTGACTGTAGCCTTGTTGGGAATAGCTTGTGCCTAATGCCCGAGGGGAGGAATTTGGGTGAATGCCTTCTACATCTCGTACCTAACACTTGCGTGGCAAAATAATCGGTTAGGTTGTCCAAAAGGTTTTTGACAGAATTCAAAAAGCTGCAAAGCGTCTCTCCTAATGGATGGTCATGTAATGGGCTGCAGTTGTAGCCCAGTTGCTCAAAATCATTTGGGTTGGTTTTATTTGGAACAATAGCACCACACCATGAAATTCACCAATAAATTTACTTGTTTGCAGATGGTTAGTAGGCCTAAGTGTTCGTTGTGACACCGCAAGGTGGAGTAAGTAGGCTTTTTCTGTATGATACAGATAAGAACTATTTCAAATTTTCTTTTTATATACGTACTACCTTCTCGAAATCTTTGTATACCACTTAAACTTTATCTGATCTTTTTAACCTTTATGAATCTTACTGTTAATATACTATAATTTCAGTTCGAACAACATGCGTTTGGCATATATTCTGGGGCAAGAAATATGTGGACATTTTCTCTCTTGTTATTGTACAGTAGTGGCTTTAGCTATTGTCAACCATTTGTCATACTTTTGTTTTTCAAACATTCAGACAAAATTTTCATTTGTCATTCTATTTCACTTTCGAGTCTGTTTCCGACACCCATAGACATTTTGGGTGTACAAGTGTGTCAACGAACACCATATTACAGTAGACTGACTGTAGCACACCAATCTTGATGAATCAAAAGTATAACAAGGGTTGGTTTTTAGGATAATTCTAAAAATACTTGGCTTGCATATTCGTGTGTCATTGCCAGCCAGTGTTTAGCGGTCACAGTTCAGCTGTCGATGGAAGTTTCAAAGATTTAAAAACGGAATCTTCTTGAGATTTTATGTTGAATGGAGAGAAAACCAAATTTATGACAAAAAAAATGTTAATGTTTTGTTATTGTGGTGTGAGTGCAGAAATATTAATGTTTTAACTATAAAGTGACGGCAGTTTTAGGATGTCCCCAAAAACACTTATCACAGTTGCACGATGTAATTGAAACTCTTTCATATAAGACCCTCAAACTACCACATTTCGTTTCGCATGTGTAATTAACGTAGTAAAGAAGTTCCCCCCTAGGAGAGACATGTCTCCGACAAAGCATCCTTGCACAGTCAGAAGCAACCCCCAGTGTTTAATAGTGAGATGATTGCTTCTGCTACATTACAAAATGTGATACTCGTGTAGCAAGTAAATGCTAGCTTTTCGTGTAGTTAGGGAGAAAAATGTTGGTATTTATTTTATCACTAGCCATTTTTTTCATCACATAAAGTCCACATAAGCACGGATCAAATATACCACTGAATTCTACTTGCTTTGATCTACGTGACGAATGTCTAAACAATGCTATTGGTATTGCTAATACAGAAAAATATGAAAGCGATTCCAATCGAAATTGTTTGAACACACGACGAGTTTAAATCTAGGTAATATAATTCAGAAGTAGGCCTATCATTTAAAATCGAAAATTCCAACAAGCCTGCCTACCACATTAATCAAATTTCTAGATATTACAACTTACAAGTTAAAGACACAATATTACACACAATAGTAGTACAATATTGATAGAAATTAAGCCTCATATGAAGATTGACGGTTTGTCAATGCATGTTTTTCGTTTGTGCTAATTGGAGCAAAACTTTCAGTATTGGATTCCATTCAATTGGCACTATTTAGGCACTAGACACAGGTGCTGAGTGTCATTGAATCGGCCACCAATTACACATGTCCAACGAAATGTGGGAGTTTATTTGACCTTTTAAATAATATATTGCAATGTAAACTGTGATAATCAATGAATGATATAGTTTCATGTTTTGGCTTAAAACACAATTAGTTCCAAGAAGCCACTGTAATAGACTGTACTACAAAATAGAATACAACTTACCGTTTGCTTACAGTCGATTGAATATGCGAAATAAATGCATTTATTTTTATAGTTACCCTATCATCGTAATAATTGGTTTTCAGTAGTGAACACCATACCATTCATATTGGGTGTGTCTTTGTGATGATCACTGCTTCCAAGTTACTGTTGTGTTTACATGCGCTATTGGTATCACATTGTTAGATCTCAGTTGGAACACTTCCAGCTCCATCTGAGAATACAAAATTAACCTTCTACATAGCAAGTCTGAATTAACCTGCAACATGCCGCACAACTAATATTTCATAATTATTTGCTATTTTGGGTATATTTAGATATATTTGATCATAGTTAATCCATTATTCAAATGCACATTCATGTATTTGTGTTACAATAACTTCAAAACTGAAATAAATACCAATTTTAAATTCGCATCCATTCTTTCCTTTTATATGTACATACATTGAAAACTCTAGTCCTGTCGTACTTTTACCACTTCCACTGCAATATTGAACGTAGTTTTTCATGCTATTTCAGCTTTCAAACATACTTAACCAATGTCCTATTGGCAGTAGTTAAAGTGGAACACGATGTTCGTAGGCTACCTTACGATGAAATTGTATTCTCTTGTAAAAGTGGTCCCACAACAACCTTGTAAATACTGACATCATAGATGAACAAGAAATTGTCCAACGTAATGTATTTGAAAAAGCCACCTGCTGATTGGCTCCGACTCAACTGCAGCATTAACAAGGTTACTGTGGAACCACTGTATTTATAAGATGTGCGTATTAGGCAGTATTTGCTCTTGGGACCATAAGGTGATGACCTAATATAGGATATTCCAGATGTACAAGGTGTAGTGAACAATGCATAACAGTTTCAAATCCATACTTTTAATTATAAACACAAATTCAAACTTTGAGCTAACACGCTCACAACGGAATGTCAACATAACCTACTTATCACTTACTTCAATAATATTCAATTCAAACTCTCATTTCGATATGAGTCATCCTACAAATATCTCACTATTGTAACAATTGGTATTATTAAACAATACGTTATTAATTTTTTGTTTTCTTATAACTGCGGTGAGCCAAACATTTTTGTATTTTAATATGAAGTGTGGCATCGACAAACTAGGTTTTCAAATAATTATAAAGATGTTTTGTAGGAGATAGGACCATACATGGATACCAGTTTTTGTACTGAGAGATTTGAACACAAGCACCTTTTAACTCGGGTAAACAGAGGTAATTTCTGCCTTAGTTTAGAGTACATAAGATATTTTAGACAAAAAATACCTTTGTTCTTCAAGTGGACAAATATTTCAGATAATATAGATTTTAACTCTTTGAAAACATCAAGTACATCCACATACTCTGTCCACATACCTAAAACTATGTTATACACATAGTAATAACAACATTTCACTCAAAATTTATTTCGTATTTTTACTCGTTTTTTTATTTTAAATTTATTTTCTTTCGTATTTTTACAAAATACAGTACATAAAGGAAAAATGGCTACGCCATAAACACTCGATAAAATATCCTAACGCATACAAATGCAAATGAACTTGATAGTTTTGGTTTTTAAGTTGTATAATATAATATTATAATGAATTAAAACTAGCAGAAACATACTTCACAATAAAAAATTGTACATGATTTAAATGCATGCAAGGGGCTTTAATTGCTCTGATGCACATTATTAAAAATACATTATAAATGCTGTATTGAAAGTTACGATCTTGAGAAAGCTTTACGTTTATTTAGTTGTTGTCGTCAATTAGTTCAGTTTTCATAGTGTACATTGTTATACAGTTTTGATCAATATTTTGGTTGATCTAAGAGTAGTATCTAATAACATTAACATTAAGATACACCTGTACATGTTTGATATTCTTAATCTGGCATTTAGCTTCAATACTAATGAAACACTTATGGAAAACATAAATTTTGCCACTGGCACTACAGTATGGTTAATAAATGAAAGATTAAATTTTGCTTTGGACTTACATTTATTAACCATACTGTAGTGGAAATAGTCAGTTTTGATTATTTTTTGTATTTACCAATAACAAAATTTTCAGTTAGAGAATCAACACATAGAGGATAATATCATTAGAGATGCATAGCATAAAGGATACAATTATTGTTGAGTCTTGCTAAGCCTCTGCAGCGGCAGTACATTACTATTAATAGATAACGTGCATAATTTTCTAACATAATATGGGAGTAAGCTTAAAATTGCAATGTACTTAAAAAGCATAACCATAAATAATTGCAATCTAAAAGGGTTAATGAATCGTCACCAAATGGCTGTATTATACAAAAGACAAATTTATTTGATACAAATAATGACAAATAAGTAAAGTACCGGTAGCGCAACAAAATTTGCTGCAATTTGATTAACAAACATCTACACATTTAAACTCATTTTTAAGCATAATGGGACACTATATGAAATAGTACACACCCATAGGTGGTACATTCAACCCTGAACAATGGAAATACATTACAACTAGGACTTGAAAGTAAAATCTCATAAGTAGACACATTATTCTGTCAACCACATTGAACATAATTTCTTTTATGGATTTGATAGCAATAAAAAGTGTTATATTGAATTCTATTGATCCAGCATAGAGTTCTCCTATCTCCTTGCATTATATTATAGCGATATCATTATTTCCAAGTACTACTAAGAAAACTTTTAAATAAAGTTCCCAAACCAAGCCTGATATGCCTTAAAAATAATCCTAGTTTAAAATTTAAATTTCATAGCCTCAAACATTTGTTTAAGAAATTACCTAAATTTAAAATTCCATCTTCTTACAATTTTATCAGGTTTAGTATACTTATTGTAAGTACCTCTATTTGTAAGTACAGGTGACAGATACGAGTGTTATGTTGATTCCGCGTCAGTTCTATGACAGTCTTCAAATTGAACTCTTTTGAAAGAAACATTTTTATAAAAGGGATGTCCAATATTTTGGTATTGAGTTTCATTGCTGTTCCAAGTCTTCCCCCCCCCCCCCCCCCCACCACTTTTCGCGCTGTCCCAGATGCAATAGAATTTTATAAATATATATTTTAAAAAAATCCAACTAGTATCAGACTCTGTTATGAGGTACATTTGTAATAAGTATTTTAAACAACTTCTCATGCCGTCATTTGATAGAAACCAATGATGTATTTGTGGGATGAACAAAAAGAGGTGGTGAAAGCTAGATGGCGCTAAGTGGACAAGGGAGGTGTATTTGAATAACCCGTAATAAATGGATCTATAGTATAGATCATACAAAACATGAATTATTGGTAAAGTTAGTACATTGTCATGAGACAAGTTATTGGACTATACACTGTTCATTGTCAAAGTAATAATTAATTATTATAATATTACTTGTAAAATCAACAGTGTATAGTCCAATAACATTTCTTCATTTCACCTGTTCTACTAAGTTTCTGTTCAATAAGTACATTGTCATGTTTGCGTTTGGTTGGTTTATCATAATACTCTGTTGTTAACTATCTTTCATATAGCCTGGCCATCTTTTGCTTTTTTGTTTGACTTTCCTTTGGAGCCATCTTCAATATCCTGCAGGGTTCTGTTCATCGTCTCTGGCAAGAAAAAGTAAAGGAAGAATATTCCGCATGTTGCGACTGCCCCATAAAGGAAAAACGCTCCATCTTTTCCAAGTTGTTGAAAAAGACTAAGACTGGTTTTGACTACAATAAAAAATACTAAGAAACCAAAACAAGACGTTGACCCACTGCCCAGTCCCCTGGTTGCACTGGGAAATACCTCCCCTATCATTACCCAAGGTAACGGTACATATCCTATGCTAATGAAACAAATGTATACTATGAAAAATAGCATTGGCATCCATTCCCAACCTTCATATTTTTGAAAATATCTCAGATAAAATCCTAGTCCTAAAAGAGAAGTTGCGGTTCCAATACCCGAGATTATCGCCAAAGGTCTACGACCAACCTTCCTCAACAGAATACAGGCACACACTGACATGACTACACGAACGACATCGATGATGATCGTTGCAACATATTCATCCAATCCTAAACCCACATCTTTCATAATTGATACTGTATAAAACGCAACGGCATTAACTCCAGAAAATTGAAGAATAAAAAAGAATATATTCATTATGAAAAATGGCTTAAGAAAACTTGAATGCACTACCATCTTTCTATACTCGGACCAAGTTGCCTTGTTTTCTTTGTTGAGCTGGTCTTCTTCGCGCTGTTTGGCGTATTTGATGAGCATAAGGCGTAGTTCGGTGTTTGCCTCTTCGTCGTTCCCTCTGAACCACTTGAAAGTCTCCTGAGCCAGTTGGTTGTTACCTTGAGCAGCGAGCCAGGACGGGGACTCTGGCAGGCACGATATGATGCAATAGCAGATGAACGGTAAAGCAGCACTGATCGCTGCCGTCAGCCGCCAACTTAAATAGGTTCCCAATACGTGTGCTAGTAGGATGCCAATTGCAACGCCTAAACTAACAACGGCCAGAAACACGCCACGGTATTTCGGACCCGACATTTCCGCTATGTAAACTGTCGTAACTGGCCCTATAAGGCCGACACAGAGTCCGGTGAGAAAGCGACCAAGGTAAAGTAATTCAATATTGCTGGCGAGTGACAACACAACCCATCCACTTACATACGGAACACACAAGATCTGCTGAGATAATTTTCTACCGTACTTTTCCATTAAAAGTCCACTTATTATGCACCCTAAAGCCATGGGTAGAGCTGCCATTCCAGCTGAAAGCAGAAGAAAAATATGTTTATTATTTCTTTGCGTTAGTTGAAAAGTCATTTCGTTTTTTTGCCAAGTTTACTGCAATATACTCTATATTCATTTATATTCTATACAACAATACTACTATACACATAATATGTAAACAAAATTTATATGTATTTACCTGCGGTTAGTTCTATATATCTGTATATATGGGTATTAATGAACTAGCCGACTATATATAGCATAATATGTTGGTTTAGTATTGACATACTATCCTAGACATGGCATATAGGTAATATAATCTGAACATAGACTATATGGGAAGGGTCTCCCATGATGCAAATAAATCCATCATCTATTTACTGAAAAAAATAGCAGATATAACAGGTGAAAGAAAATTTAATTGCTTTAACAATAATAATGCCCAAAATGATGGTTGTTAAGAAAAATGCTGGGATTTAACAACTGGGCATTGGGCACGTACACAGCCCAGAGAGATATCTATGCAGAATGCTAGGGATAGCTCACCTATCCAAGAAGCTTGTTCTTCGGTGATGGTGATGGTGCTGTTTGCGTGGTACAACTGCGGAAGCAGAATCCCCGAAAAGCCTGAAGTCATACCGGAACTGACAATTGCGAAGAAGGGACCGGCCATTCCCAATGACTGTAAGAAGAGGTTACATACTGGTTGAAATAACCTTGAAATTAAAACCCTAAAATAAAATAACAAATAAAACTAAAATAAAACAACGAAAATGAAAACAATGGACAATTTATGAAATCGTGAACATTCCTTTGAAAACTCTGTGAAGAGTATGCAAACATTACACACACAAATCTGTTATTTGACATAATCAATAAGCATATAGGTCGCTACAAATAAAATATTTATAATAGCAATATTTTACACACCACAAAGTTGTAAACAACTGTTTAAAAAAAAAATTTAAAAATATCTTTACATTATAAACCTAGTTAGTCACCTGAAGAGGGGCACATCAAGTAAAGCTGGTGTGCACCCTATAACAGGGATTCCCACGAAAAATTATTAATTATTATCCTAATGTTGTCGGACACAACATATCTACATTCTTCATGTCGCAGTATAAACAAAAATTATTACAGCATTGTTTAAGACATTTACTAATATTGTAGCCTTAAAAATATGTATGATTAATTGATAATGTTATAATTGATTGATTGATTGATTGATTGATTGATTGATTGATTGATTGATTGATTGATTGATTGATTGATTGATTGATTGATTATTTTGATTGTATGATTTTTTGTGTATGTTTTTTTTTGGTGTATTTACCTGTCTTAATACCGGAGTGTACGATGATGTCTGCTTCTTCTTTTCGTCGCTGGGTTTTGGAATGTGTGCTGGTATGATCATAAGCGGATGATCTTCTTTGCCTTCTTTCAACCCGGCCAGGTCTCCAAAGCCGTTCTCCTCATCGCGGCGGCTTTTAGGCATCTCTGTGTTCTGAAAAAATACCATATTAGAGTTCTTAGCATCATTCGGAATACAGAGTAAGTTATACTCTTAATATGACATGTGACTAGCCCTAAATCATCTCTATTGTGTGTGAGTTCTTTTCCTTCCCCCTGAATCCTTAAAATGCCAAACGAAAAGATTTGCAGTCATATAACGTATGACATTATGACGTCTATACAGTATACACGTCTAAATGGAGAGGAAATGTTTTGAGTGTGGCTAGTAAACAGATCGTACCAAATGGAAGATTTGGTTGCTTTTTTGTTTGAACAAAGATTGTTCTGCAGGTGCACTGATAGAGTGAGAAAAAGCATAAATGATAAATAAACGTTACGGTATGTAGAAGATATTGCGATATATTCTACCAGCTAAATCAAACAATGAACAACCTTTGGTTATATCATTTCGAAGGGCTGAACGGAAAGAGACAACATATAGGAGTTATTCTTCTGTCAAATTATGGAGTAATTTATGGGTAGGATTTCAATTGGGTTATCACCACTAGCTTTTAATTCACAGTTGAAACATAGGGCATTGGTAACATTTGGATTTACAGCTTTGGAGATTAAATTTACCGCTTGAACTCCTATGCTTGGGGTACATTCCGAAACCTCCTGAAAATGATGGGGTTCCAGCATCAGCTAGCACGTCCCAGCGTCACATTTTGTCAAGTGTTTCGGAACGCCTACAAGCGAAAAAATGGAGGAAATGCGCACTAAAAATTTGTAATGAAATTACAAAAGCAATATTCTAATCGTTTCCCCATAATAACAAATACTACATGAAAGATAATAAAATCCTGCAACGCGTGGTATAAATAACGGTCAAATTATATAATTCCTGACAATTTGACGAGCTTTTAAATTATTGCATTTTGAAAACGCCGCCATGATTTGTGAATACTGGCAGATGCCCTCACTCGAACCGGCTGGCGTTTTCATGATGCTGAATATGCTGGCGCAGGCAGTTACGGAACGTCCAGCGTATGATATTCAGGTTACGGAACGGCCTCAGCACGGAAATCGCATATGCAGCTAGTTTCGGAACGTACCCTTGAACGAAAAGCTTTTTTTTCTTTGTCTCTAGTTCCCGTTCCTTATTTTGTTTTCTTTTTGCGAAACATTTAAAACTTATCGAGTATTATTCACAAGGAATCACACTTAAAGTTGGCCCAACGTAAGTAGGCCTATTCTCATGCTTACGACAGCCGCGTACATTGGTACCAACTTAATATTTCACTTCTCTAGTTCCCGCCATCTAATTGAAACAGGTCTTTAGAGATAATTTACAACCTTCCGTTGGCTACCTGAAACGGTGGGCGTCGCCAAACAGCCGTGTCACTCTACAAAGCGAAAGACTGCATTTAGGAATGTGTGAAAGAACGATAGGAATCTGCTGATTTTCCATGAATTAGTGCCCATATAATTTTAAAAATATGAATGACTTTAGGATTCAAAACGAAATAATGGGGCCCTGTAGATGAACTGACAGGGGGCCCTGAAGGGCCTCCAGTCAGACTACCCCCCACCCCCCGCAATCGCGTGGGCTGCGGAATTAGTAGCTACGCCACTGAACCATTAGAATAGATGTATACAACAACATTATACGATACAGTCCAAAATCTCAAGCTCTTTCCAGTCCAGGTATCCAAGCAAACTTAACTACCATTCTTATTTTACCTTGATGTGTTTCGAAAACGTTTACTCTTTGGTGGTAAAACAGATACCTGTTTAATCACTGACGTACGTTTGATAAACAAAAATATGTGTTACTGTTTAAGAAAATATGAAATGATTTTAGATGAATGTATCACACACTCACTCACTACACCTACACACACACACGTTCACACAGTCTAGGAGAACCCCTCTTTGTAGCTTGAGCTGGCAACAGGTTTGGTGTCCATGTTACCTTCCCATGGACGGAAACACATGATGTCGCGATGAGAACAAATCTGGTTTTTCTTCTTATACGCCTAACCAAATGACACAAAAAACAAACTCGAAAAACACCAAGCAGGTTTCCTAAGTAGTAAGTATAATATAGCATGATGGTCCGTGTATTATTATATATAGAAACATACATCAAGCAATATTAATTATATAATGTAAGTGGTGCTCTTGTGTTTTAGTTGGCCTTGGCTCAATGTAAGTAATAAAACACTAAAGGCTCATTCACGATAAAAACTTAGTAGTAAACTTTAACTTAAACGTAGACGCTAAGTCTTTATAAACTCATTTAATAACGGTTAGTCAAATAAATTCTGAGCATGTTTCGGCTCCATTTTCGATTTAGCTAGCCTAGGCCTTGCGCCTGGCGCTGATTGGTTCTTTCTTACTGTTAAGTTTATTTTTATTTTAAAGTTTGATCGTTCCAAACTTAACCGTAGCCCAAAACCAAGTTTAAGTTTTGGTCATGAACAATCGTGTGATCTTCCATAAGCCAAACCTTACTTTAAGTTGTAAGTTTACGGTTAAGTTTAATCGTGAATGGGCCTTAATGCTTACGATACATTGGTACCAACTTAATTTTCTAGTTTTCTTGTTTCTATACCATCTAATTGAAACAGGTTCATTAGGGATAATTTGCGACTTTCCGTTGGTTGCCTGGAACGGTGGGGGTGGCTAATTAGGCTTGTTAGGAATGTGTTGATCTCCTTTGAATCAGCGCGCATGAAAGGGGCCGTAGATAAGGGTCTGAGGCCGGTATACAAATACTTTCGTTGGAGCTAGTAAATAAGGGCGTATTGTTTATTATTGTTATTGTTTATTATTTTATAGTTTAGTTATTTGGGTATGCACCCACTTTTGACGACATCCATATTTGTACCCTGTATGAATCTACCGGACTAACAAATACTTACTTACTTACTTACTTACTTACTTACTTACTTACTTACTTACTTACTTACTATTGCTTAGATACAAAAAATCATGTATACAAACAACTAAGCTATGTTGTTAAGATATTCTATAGTAAGAGCAGTGAACGTGGTCGACTTGAAGTGGCGGCGTTGGCTATATTTTCATTATACATCATCATAATATATTACCAGTATTGCGTGTGCGTGTGTTTAGGTGTTGTGAGTTTATCCGCGTGCTTTGTATGTGGACATTTTGTGGGTTATTGTTCTGGTTTCATTTTAAATAGCTTTAAAGTCTTATTTTCGTATCTTGAGTGGTATTATGGTTGAAAAATTCGAAAGATCTGACAGTTGCAAGAAAGTGTTATTTTCAAGCAGGTTGCGTCATATAAAACATGCAGTGACAAACATACATATACAATATAAAATACTTTAGTAGTAGTTTTGAATGATTTTCAAAAGAACGATGCAATTTAGGGTGTTATTGGTTTTTCTTTAGGTTGAGTACTTTTATTTGTTGATTCATTTTTCAAAGTCGAGGGACTCCCTCGAGGGAGACACCTTTTTGAATCCGATAGTAGGCTAGTCAGCGACAGCTCGATAAACTAGAAAGTATTTTTGACCTTGGTTTCTGCCTTTTACTGGCGGAACACACGGGAAAATCCTGGAGCACAACATTATGCAAATATTATGGCAACGTGATAAAGTGATAAATTAAATCTTACATATTAGAGATGCAACTTGTTATAGATTGCTAAATCAAAGAGTTTGAAATCAAAGATTGTAAATATATCTCAATTTCAAATTTTAGAAAAGATTTTCTTCACAAAATATGTTGACTGGAAATTACTCCCATCGTCGTAGGATAAAACAGGACATGAAGTCATAGCCAGCTATAATAAGCAATCGCGTAAAATGAATCAAGTTTCAATTTTGTATGATCAATTCTGATTCATTCACTTATATGGTCATGTCATTCACTTAGAAGTTATTTCAGCAAATTCAAAGGAAATACATTTCAAACACCAACAATAAGTATATATTTTTGTATTTTAACTGTCCCAAATTTAAATCAAATATGTCATCCTGTAGAGATCGAGTTTAGTTTTGTTTCATATGAATATTTCACTATTCCAATCAATGGTTCCGTTTGTCAGATGCTTTATTTGCCTTTTGAAATGATGTTGCTGGACACAATTCAAACATCTGCAAAACGGAAACATTTATTGGAATAAAAACCAACTCATAAGACAGAGCTGCATTCAATTCTCTATAGGACGACATATTTTCAATGTCGTCTTTTTTTTTCTTTTTTTTTCGTTTTTTTCGTTTTTTTTCGTTTTCTTTTGGGACAATTTTAAAGCAATTTTAACAGACCAAAATCGGCCGTTCCGCAATTGGCAGGTGAAACCTAAAATCGTGCTTTCTAGGGATTTTATCAAAAGACTGACAACGATGAATACGTTAAAACTTGCTCATCTTTTGCAACGCGGTATAATCAATGATTAATGTTGTGTTTCAAACAGACTGGAAGACAATTCATACTGCGTTGTTTACCTCATTACGTTATACTATTTAATATTTCAGCGGGAACGAAAACGTGTTATGTAAATGTGTTAGAAATGATATGATTTAATTGTATCTATGCACAGTATGTACATAAGGCGGAAAGATAGTGGCGTGTTACAACAGTGCGAAATTGTCTTATTTCTATCATAATATCCTAAGATGTTCCACCACACCGAACGCTGCGGCTCTCTAAGCGCAACATACTCTATGTTATATTTTCATTCGTGGGTAGATATTTTGATTTTTAAGTCAATAATAATTAGTTATCAAATTCCAAACAATTAAACATTAACCCTACTTCCCATCTGGACACGGGGTGGCTCAGGGTTACTCTGCCAGTCTTAAGAGGCGGCAAAATGACGTTCTCCCCGTTCCATTTCCCTCCCCTTAACCTATTAATAAATATAATATAAAAATATGATAAATATAATATATATATAAATATAATATATATATAAATATAAATATAATAATATATAAAAATAATATTAAATACAAATAAATAAAAACTGCTTATGTCGCTTTTCAACGGGCCATCTCCTTCTCCGACGTCATATGGCCTTGACACTGCGCTACCGTCGCCTTGTTTTATTGCTATTTCTCTTACAGTGTAATACGTATATTAAAATCCTTAGAGTTGAAACGGTTGGGCAAAGAACCGCAAAGCGCTATAGCAGTCACGTAAACTTTGTATTCTAATCAATTCTATTCAAATGTATTCTAATTGAATATGGTAGTTTCCCATTCATTACAGTATACACATTTCCGTTCAATGCAGTTGATTCTAATTCATTGTATAGGTAAATGACTGACTCCCTTCAATAACAGTTGATTTGATTGCTACGTATTATACTACAGGCGATTCCAATTTGACAGTTGCTTCCCGTTTCCCCTTCATCATAGTAGACTCGGCTAACACATGATTCATCCTGTTAAAAACAATTAATTCCTATATTTTCACAGTTAATTCCAGTTGAATACATTTGGTTCCTAGTCACAACATTGGATTCGAATACTGTTGGTTTCGGGTCTGCTTTCGGCCAGCTGTTGGTAGTTAAAATCCTCTAATTATGGTTGGTTCCAGTACAATACAACTATACAACCAAAACCTTTTAATACGGTTGTATTTGTGTTTAAAAGTAAGTAATATAAAGCGGAGACGTACAAAAAACGCTAGAGATTCTGCTTGTGTTTGTCTACTCTTGCTTTTGACTATTATATATACATGTTTGTTTTGAGCACATGATAAGTAATTCACACGTGGTTTGAGTCGCGTGATGTTTAAATAAAATTAAATAAAAATTAAATTCTTGTTAAAGAGTCTACCCACTCAGTAATAAGACTGGTTTTCAGTGGGGGACTTTAATTTAAAGCGACTAAACCAACCCTGTAGTCTTCGAACACCATCGACGAGTGAGCGATAACCCATTGGTATATTGGAAGCAGTAAATGGTAGCTTTTCAGGGGCGGGGGGTCAAGTTCACGCAACCTTCCTGAATTACCTAATTGTGTAATTTAATCTATTAAGTGTGTCTTATATATTATCAAATTTAAATTTATATTTTTTTTTTATTTCAATCTATGATATATTTTAATTTGTAACGATACGATTGTAATTTCGATGTTAAACTGTACCATTAACATTGCAATGTATCTATATAATGTATATTAGCGAAAAATAAATAAATACACACTATTACTACTACTTCTACTACTACTACTATATTTTAAGTAATCACTTACGTTCAGTAGCCTCTCCTATAGCAGCCACTAACGTTAGAAACGTACTCCTCTGTCAAACTCCATGCAAGCAATGCCAACCAGTTTAGATAGGCCAAGGCATTGACTCGATTTACCATCAATATTAAAAATGTTCTTGACTCATTACTAGAGAAACTGTAGACCCAATCTGCAAAACGAATGTTGTTGAACGCATGTTTGCTGGAATTTCCCCCTTGGAAATATTTTGTGGGATGGATAGTATGACGAAGTCTTGACCTTTGCTACACAAACTAGTTTTATCTGGAGTAACCATGTATATTATTATTATTATTTAGATGAGTCTTGACACAGTAAAACATCTCATATGCGTAAACAGTACACAGCTAGGCCACGTCTAAATTCTTTTACTCCAACGAGATTTGAATTGATGAGGTGGACAACCTTCTCGGGTTGTCTTCTTGTGAATTGTAAATATACGCTGATTGCAGTTTATGATTTTTTGCAATTATCGTCATATTTGTTGAGTTCCGATTGTTGAACGAATCCTTTTTTATATTTTTTATTTATTTTATTTTCCTTTCTATTAATTAATGTCAATTTACATTTCATTTGTGTATTATTATATTATATTATATTATATTATATTATATTATATTATATTATATTATATTATATTATATTATATTATATTATATTATATTATATTATATTATATTATATTATATTATATTATATTATATTATATTATATTATATTATATTATATTATATTATATTATATTATATTATATTATATTATATTATATTATATTATATTATATTATATTATATTATATTATATTATATTATATTATATTATATTATATTATATTATATTATATTATATTATATTATATTATATTATATTATATTATATTATATTATATTATATTATATTATATTATATTATATTATATTATATTATATTATATTATATTATATTATAGTATATTATATTATGACATGTCATATCATGCCATATCATATTCATATCATATTTTACTAGGAAAACGCTCTGTGTGACGCGTTGATAAGCGAGCACGTCCACGAGAAACGAAAACAACATTTTGTCCAACAGTTTTGAAAGCTTACCGGCTTAGTTCTATGTGCATGGTCAACAATCAACATGATGCGTTCACATGAGCCTTCCAAATAAGTCTAAAGATAAGATTTTCCTTGATGAATGGTGATCTTTCCTTCCCATAGGTACTTCACATTGACATTAGCAATTAGCTTAGCAATTAGCTGAGAGCGATTAATATAAATGTATTCAATTAACATTATTATATAACAACACATTATATATAGTAACAATTAACATTATTAATTGTTGGGAAGAACATTTTGCTACGATATGGCTAATTCTCACATATCCACATCGAAGGTTGTGGATAGTTAAAATTAGCTTGGTCGGATTCTCCGTTCGACCACTCTCGCCAAATAGGCCTATATAAAAACAGAAATACTAAACCAGTGCCATAAAAGGAGAAGCGAGCACCAGAAAAACGCTCCGTATGATGCGTTGATAAGCGCCTTACCTTGGTTATTTTTTGTTGTCTATATTGTCACTTATTGACAGCCAAAAAATGTAATTTCTAGGCCTATATCTTATACTTATTGGGTCGCGTTAGAATTAACGTATTCGTGACGGGACGGACGTAATTCCTATAATATGGCCATTGGGTTTGAAATATTTCAAACCCAATGATATGGCTAGCTCACATTTTGCCGCCATTTTGATTTAAAACATTATTTCTAGTACCTGTAGTTGTAACTAAAGTAACTTCCCACCGATTTTGCCACAAAATTAATGGCGTTCAACCTACATCGAAGCTTGTGGAATGTCGATGGTTCAAATTTCGACTTGATTGGACTCTCAGTTCGACCGCTATCATGAGACATACAAAAAACAAAAATAGAACGAGTCTCATAAACGTATAATGAAGACGCTCGCTACGCTCGCTTAAATACAATAGTTTGTTTTGTTTTTGTTTTATGCATTTTATTCATTTTTTTTATAAATAGTTTTTATCGGTCGCTTCCGTTTCGGCTCAGTCTCGTTTGGCTTATTCTTGATTCGCCTACACCTATACTGCATGGCCACGCCGTAAGAAGGAAGGTGTCCCCTAAAATTCGGAGAAGAGACGGTCGCTCCACACGGTCTATTCAACGGTATTCACCGTGGGATTTCCCGCTACCTGTATTTTTATTGTCCACTGCATTGACTGTACCGACCGTGAATGGAATGCGACCCCACCACGCCTGACAACAGGCTAGCGATATTATCACTACAATACCTGAGACAAGAGAACGGGATGCAACTAGATTTAAGTTGGTAGTTGTCACACGCGTCACTTCCCTATTACATAATCCGTGACGACAACATCTTGACGCGACTATATTAGTGGTGGAATTCCAGGGGTATTGTTTGCTTCCAATATCAATTGGGTAGGGGGCGGAGTTTAGAAGGATATTCTCGTTTGACCTACACCAATGGCCTCAAGCCTCCTGTCTTTGGTTTTGTATCAGCTAAACAATGGATTCAAAAACAAATTCACAGTTTGTTATCGTTACGATTGTTATTTTTTTATAATTTAATAATTAATAATTACCAAAGAAACAAAATAAAGACCTTAAAAATATTTTTGTTTTTTACTTTTTCAACCCATTGTGTAGCTGATACAAAACTAACCTAACCTAAAGGCAGGATCAGAATAGCTTTTTCAATATTTGGAAGCGCTCTCATGATATAATAAAAATCGTTTTACCCATTCCCGTTAATATTGATTTATTTCAAATGAGTGTTTATCCCTTTTTTTAGGGGATTTCAAATTTCAAATTTTTATTGCACACACACGCGTGGTGAGCACTGCACACAAATGACTATTTTTTTTCAAGTTTATTTCCTTGACTAACCTGCACGTGCTAAACTAAAAGGACATGAGTATGACACATGACTCACTGACTCAATGGCTCACTGACTCACAGGGCTGAGATCACAGTTGCGAAGTATCAGTCGTAAAGTGAAGTAATGAGTGAGTATGTATGTGAATTGAGTGATGACAAAATTTCCGGTAAGTTCCCGTAGTTCTGAGAAAGGCTTGCCGCCATTGGTGTAGGCCAAACGAGAATACTCTTCCTAAATTAATTGATTCTTCGAAGCAAGAAATTACCCCTAAAATAAAGGTCTCTCACACCAAGAAGTAAGATAGTGTCAGGGGAGCCAGGACCGCCCACAGTTAGTTTCCAACTTAACAAGTGCGAATCACTAACGTTTTTCCTGATTATCTAGTACAATTTGGTTGCGTTAAGTTATTTAACGGAAACCTGCTTGCACGTTTTCTTGTGCGTTACCGTCAAAAAAACTTACCGCAACCAAATTGTAATAGATAATCGGGAAAAACATCAGTCATTCGCGCTTGTTAAGTTGGAAACTAAATGTGGGCGGTCCTGTTATCTTACTTCTTGCTGTGAGAGCAACCTCCACATCCTCCACTAATAGGTGTAGGCGAATCAAGAATAGACTAAACGAGAATGCATCTTAGTTTTATCTACACGTGCGACATGCGTGAAGTGCAGATCTGATAAGCATAAACCATAACCATTCTGAAAACGTTATCCCTTTAGTAGAACATTAATTAACATCTAAACTCTTCAAGTAACGAACTATATTGCATTTGTTCTACAACAATTGCTACAAATTTGCAAGATATGTTCGTTACAATATAACATAATATTTTTGTTAAAAAATTAGCTCAAAGTGGTTCACATCATACACAGTAGATCCAAAAATGTTCAACGTAAAAGAAAAAATCGATTCATTTCATTATCGAAGTCTGGTTTGTTTTTAACCTTGTGTTTTACTAGCCCCAACGTAATTATTCGCATACCGACCGCACATCCCTACCTACTGCCCTTTTTGCACGCTAATTCAAATAAAACCAACATATTCCAGGCTTTCTTTCATACAATCGTCAATTCAGTCATCCGCTGAGTAGCTACACAAGCCTTAGTAGCCACGCCCACCGTTACAGGTAGCCAACAGAAGGTCGTAATTTTTCCCTAATGGACCTGTTCAATCAGACGGTATAGGAACTAGAGAAGTAGGAAAGTAAGTTGGCACCAATGTACTCGGCTATGTCGTAGCATGGCTATAGCTTCATATCGAAATTTGTACGGGACCAAAATTTAAATTTTAAAGTCTGTGAAAAGACAACACTGTAACGTATATGCGTATACATACACACACATACATGTATAGTAATATAATTTTTAAAGCTCAAACCAGCCTTATGGTTGTAGTGGATGAAACGTACAATAGCAATTGTAGTCAAATTTTTCCAATACTGGGCATCGAAACCAGATCCTCCAGCTCTACGTACCGGTATATATATAACCTCCCCCCCCCCCCCCCCCCCCCCCTCCAAAAATGTGATTTAATACCCTAAAACCCTGTGTAACATCTCAGTTTCTCTACGAAAATCTACGTCAAAGATACATATATGTAAATCCAGAAATTTAAATAAATAAATATATATATATATATATATATACCTGCATATATACATAGATACCTGCATATATATTTATATACATCAAATTAGTTTACTCGCAGATAACAAATTCTTGGTTTACTGTATTTACTGTACAAAACCACATTTATATGAAATATATTATTAACCCAAGGTTTCGGCAAGATGGCACTTTACCATTCTCAAGGGATTTACAGATAAAAAATAAACATGCCAACACAGTATATTATAAACAACTAGAAAAAACAAAAACAAACACAGTCTAACTATGAGATTGAGAGAAGGTTTCTCAATCTCATTCGCCTCGCTAATAATGCGGTTAACCCGATGGTTGTCTTTGCCAGTTGTCTTCTCATTCTATCGAAATTGATGGAATGGCCTTTGCAAGACGTTGCTCCAAATGTAGGCGCGTGGACATGTTTCGACATGTTTGAGCAATGTCACTTTGGCTACTGTCTCTCTCTACATTCTACATAGAATCTAAAACACACCCCAAGCTTCTTAATGCATTTTATTCTTAATACTGACATCATAATTAATAATTATGTAGATATGAGCGTGTGCGTGTGCGTGTGCGTGTGCGTGTGCGTGTGGGTGTCAACTAATTTTTAATAATAATAAATAATAAAAATACAGCTACCGGGCACTCATACTACTTTATTTTAATTATTTTCCATTACCAATAGGCAATAACTATCGCAGTTGCTATAATATTTTGTTATTTTTTAAATCTAGTTTTTACTTCTTGCGAAACCACAATTTGGGCATTTACCACTTTCTTAATATTGTACTTGGTTCTCAAGATATTTAAAAAAAAAACATTTTAATTTCGCGTGGTTTTTACAGTGAGACTACCCTTTACCGTTAACAAACACTATAGCATTAGCATTGTTTTAGGTACCTATACTGTCCACGCCGTAACAAGCAAGAAGAGGCGGTCGCTCCACGCGGTTTATTTCATCGGAATTCACTACGTTATTTCTGATTACCTATTGTCCACTGCCTTGAGTACAAGTACACGCACCGTGATTTGATTGGAGTGCCCCCTCACAACGCCGGCCAACATACGAGTTGATAATATCACTACAATACAGGCGGCATGAGAATGAGATGCAACTAGATTTAGGTTGGTAGTTGTCACATGCGTAACTTTACTATTACATACACTCCATAATGACACTACAAGACGATATTTACTACACTTTCTGTTGGCATGAAGCCTATTGTGCCCCTGGCATTTCTTTACAATTACTTCTAGCGTGTTCCGTTTAGTTTATAAACAAAACCGATTATGGCTCTAATTAACACAAACAAACTACCACTTTTTTACATTAATTAAAAGATGTATCTCAAGAATATAAAAACACCATGATGTGTCGTTGTGAGGATGACTGATTGAATTCAGTGTTGTTATAGATAAGAGTGGTGGTTACCATACCTGCATGATGATGGATGCGGAGGTGAGAGGGAGACTAAGAAGCCAACTCTCTTCCCCGTATCAGAACACACACTGGACATGATCCTTTGGATAGTGGATAGTTCTAGCAAGAGAACCTTGAACATTTGCTAATAGCGTGTATTATTTCCATCGCATGTATCTGTACTTGGCTCTTGATATCCGGATCACTAGCCGTGAACAATCGCAATAGACATTCAGTTTAGTAATTTTAAAATTCCGCCAAAAAGACAAAATATTAATACAAAATCCATTGCCTTGCTTTTGTAAGAAATACTATCTCCCATGAATATACAGCGTCTTAGACTGAGTACTTCTGCAACTGATAGATAAGACTTGGCGGTAAAAGTGAACTCTAATTCGGGAGGTCACCGGTTCGATTCCAGCCACCGATACTTCTTTCTGTTTCTGTTCTGGTATTTTCTAAGATTTTTCTCCGTCACAATATGAATGTGTTAAAATTTAGTCCTCAGACAGATCCTTGGAGATTCCTTCTCAACTCTCCAAACACCGTCATCTAGTAAAGTTACCTGTGAAAGGCCACAGAAAGGTTTTGTGCACCCTACAGCATGATTTTCCTTTCAATCATTCTAGCTAGACATTACTGTATTTTCACGTTTAGATAATATGTGTGATGCACCTGAAAAGGCGTTGTTTCAGATAGCTAGCGAGCTGTTAGGAACAGAAGCCAGGGGCGGATACAGGAAGACGGGAGTTGGGGGGGGGGGGGGGGGGGGGGCGATTGTCTCCCCCCCACGATTCCCCAAAAATTAATTAATTTAACATTTTCGAAATTCTCAATTAGTTGTTAGTTTCTTTTAGAAGTAGTGATCGAAGATGTGTTGGTTCGTATTTCATTGTTATTTCGGTACGAGCTCACAATGCCGTGTGTTGTCCACTCGACACAGGATATGATTGTCAGTACTGATTGATGATTTGATGATTATTAGTATTACCCTGCACCATTTATTTCAAATGTACGCTCACTTCGTCTGTTCGTGACAGTAAAGAAAAAACACTTACTGATGATTTTTTTTTAATATTTCCCCCCCCCCCCCCCTCTCCATGAAACAGAGCTAGAACGGCGCCTGATAGAATGGTGATGATATTTGGGGTTTTACCTCCCATATTTTTGCAACGAGGCTAATCGAGACGATGAATGGGTGATTATGAGGATGAAAAAACGCCACATAACATCCATGCCCAAGCCAGGATTCGAACCTGGAACGCAGAGACCGCGGTTTACTAGACCAACGCCTAATCGACCTCTGCCAACTACGCTGGCACGCGCCTGGAAGAAGCTATAGAGATCGAATGTTTATGGAGCCCTGTTTTCTGTTCTACACTCATACTACCTCATTATACTGTACTCATACGTACAAGATATGTCACGTAATATTTATCCGCCTACTTAGGTGTTGTGCTGTTGTTGGACGCAACACCTAAGTAGGCGGAGGGAGGGGGATTATCATATGACCAGGTCCATACAGAGGCATCTTACTATTACCTCGTGCTTCCGACTCGGTCGGGTCCCTGTAGTGTAGAAGTCTCAGCCAACGTTTCTCTCCGTGTACCCATGTTTTGGTATCACAAAGTGTTTATGAAAGTTTTTTTAAGTTCTTCATTGATATATTGATATATTATAATATATAACCTAAACACAATTGTTTTCCAATTTGCGTGACCCCACAGCTTTTGACTAATTGACCCAGGTTCGTACCTCCGTTAGGGAAATAATACCCCATTAACCAAATGCGCATCATTTTTTTACTAAACCCTAATATGTACTGCGCCACCTATAAAAAATTAGTAATGTGCAATATATATCATATACATACGTGTTTTCCACTCTGCGTGACAACCCACAGTTTTTGAGTAATTGACCCCGGTTCGTACCTCCGTGCGGGAAATAATACCCCATTAACCAAATGCGCATCATTTTTCAACTAAACCCTAATATGTTTCGCGCCACCCATAGTAAATGCATAGTATACGCCATATACTACCTATGCAAATATGGGCTGCAGAGGGCCGTGTTGTGGCCCTATATCGGCCTTCTCGCCTCCGGGCGAGAAAACCACAATAAATTCAATTCAATATGCAAATAACACTTCCAATCTTTGTGACCCCCACAGTTTTTGAGTAATTGACCCAGGTTCGTATCTCCGTGAGGGCAATAATACCTCATTAATCCAAATGCGCATCATTTTTTAACTAAACCCTGATATGTTTCGCGCCACCAATAGTAAATTGTTAATCTGCAATATATAACCTATGCACACATGTTTTTCGAACTGCGTGACACCCCACAGTTTTTGAGTAATTGACCCAGGTTCGTACCTCCGTGCGGGAAATAATACCCCAGTAACGAAGTGCTAAGCCCTGATATGTTTTACGCCATCTATAGTAAATTATTTATCTGTAATATATAACCTATACACACATGTTTTCCAATCTGCGTGTCACCCCACAGTTTTTGAGTAATTGACCCCGGTTCGTAACTCCGTGAGGGCAATATTACCTCATTAACCAAATGCGCGTTATTTTTTAACTAAACCCTGATATGTTTCGCGCCACCAATAGTAAATTATTAATCTGCAATATATAACCTATACACACATGATTTCCAATCTGCGTGACACCCCACAGTGTTTGAGTAATTGACCCCGGTTCGTACCTCCGTGCGGGAAATAATACCCCAGTAACGAAGTGCTAAGCCCTGATATGTTTCACGCCATCTATAGTAAATTATTTATCTGTAATATATAACCTATACACACATGTTTTCCAATCTGCGTGTCACCCCACAGTTTTTGAGTAATTGACCCCGGTTCGTACCTCCGTGAGGGCAATATTACCTCATTAACCAAATGCGCGTTATTTTTTAACTAAACCCTGATATGTTTCGCGCCACCAATAGTAAATTATTAATCTGCAATATATAACCTATACACACATGTTTTCCGAACTGCGTGACACGCCACAGTTTTTGAGTAATTGACCCCGGTTCGTACCTCCGTGAGGGCAATATTACCTCATTAACCAAATGCGCGTTTTTTTTTAACTAAACCCTGATATATTTCACGCTATCTATAGTAAATTATTAATATGCAATATATAATGTATGCACATATGATTTCTTTTGATGATGATGAAGAAAATTGACAGAAGGCCGTTTCACCTATACTAGTGGCTGTTGCTCTTTCGATAATTAGGCTAACTTATATGTCGGCGCACCAATCGCACTTACTACCGGTCGCAACGGTACCTCCAGTTTGTGAATCTTAGGTAAATCATACAATCTCGGCATTTGTGAGTCAGCACTCGGCATCACTGACTTCTTTGTATCTTGTGACAGACAAGAATGTTTTATTTCGTCAATTACAACGTTCCACTCCACACGAGAGCTTGAATTCCGTTGCATCTTCACAACAACAAGTTGATTACTTTGCATCTGTATCTTGATGGGACAATTATAGAGGCTTCCACGCATTACTCATTCATTGTACGCGCTCTCTCCCTCACTATTGACATTGAGATGAGGTTATTCAATCTCAATTGAGATCTAGCGAGATATCTCTGAGATCACATGCGATATATGCATGTTATAGCATGACTAATTGTTATTGAACCAACGAAGCTATCGTACTATTGAGTTTATTAGTGTAGTGTAGAGTGCCAGCAGCCATTGGCGACTGTCTATACAGGTCTCTCACAGCAAGAAGTAAGATAGTACCAGGACCGCCCACATTTAGTTTCCAACTTAACAAGCGCGAATTACTAACGTTTTTCCCGATTATCTAGTACAATTTGGTTGCGGTAAGTTTTTTGACGGTAACGTACAAGGATTGAAACGTGCAAGCAGGTTTCCGTCAAAAAACTTCCCGACAAAAAACGCAACCAAATTGTACTGGATAATCGGGAAAAACGTTAGCGATTCGCAGTTGTTAGGTTGGAAACTAATTGTGGGTGGTTCTGACTCCCCTGACACTATCTTACTTCTTGGTGTGAGAGACCGTTACCCATAAATCGCCCGTGTACGCTAGTAGTACGGGGGGGGGGGGGGGGGGCGCTAGGTGCCGCCACATCCACATTAGCGCGGCCTAATCAGTGGGTGCTAAAACTGTTCGGTGCATAATGCTAGATTCGTATGTGTAGGCCTATACACGACGCAAAACTCGAAAAGCTAGAAATACATATTTTAGTTAGGCAGCTTAGTATGAAAATGTGGACACGGTAGATAAAAGCACCAAATTTTTACCACGTGCTACGTGCTACGTGCTCATAGCTTTCAGTTTTCCTTTCGGGTAGCCATCTTGAATTTGACAGTGGCCATCTTGAAATAGCATATTATCAATATCTCAGCTTCTGAAGCACTCACGATCACAATCTTGGTGTGTTAGGAGACTCTATCGGGGTCAGGAAAAACAAATCAAATTATTAATTTATTAATGATTATTTTTTAATTTTAATTAATAATGAATAAATTAATTGTCGTGTTATTGATTTTAATTAGATTGTATTGACCGAATGTCAACACCAAATGGTACATGCATATAATATTCATCAAGAAACTACCAGTAAAAATACCCGTAGGCCTGGTATTATGACGGGTTGCTAAATATTTTGGAAAACACACTGCTGATATTATGGTTCCCACGGAGAGAACAAGTTAATCACGGACTTAATATTTAGCGGGCCGACATAGTACTGGACTTAGTCCATATAAATTGTTCCAAATTGTGACAGTTAATTACTTTCAATTTAAGTTGATAAGCTAATGAAATGTAAGCATCCTCGCATGAAGGTCATCATTGACTTGTTATTGTTTTATGTTCTTCGAGACCTTGCAAACAAAACCATAAACATAACTTGTACAATTCGCACACATTTATATTAATTTTATCTTTGAATTAATTAGGAAATTATTATGAGGTAATATATTAATTGGCACACTTTATGTAAGAAAAAACACACACAAAACAGTATTCGCCTCGTGTCTTTTGAACAATATGCTCGTTATACTAATGTCTGGTTGATAACATTTTTCACTTGCCCAATTTAATTTTTTGTTTTATCTTAATTAATACGTGCCTACTTGTAACTGCAAAAAGTAGTCAAGGTTAAAAATATCGTCTGGTCGGGTATCCCACGATAGCAGAAAACATGATTGCATCACAAGGATATGATATTGTATTGATAATTCGTAAGTTTGGAAAATATGATCTGGACGTAAATGCCCAGGTGATAATTGTGTGAAAATGTGAACATCTTAACAATAACAATAACAATGTAAACTTGAAAGTTGCTGTCTGTGTTTCGTCGCGGCCGGAGTATAGAATTAAATTTGGGGGTCAACGGGCAGTTGACAGTAAACGTCAGACATTTAATTTCAATAGAATATGAAGATGATGATTAGGTTTTACGTCCAATATTTTTGCAACTTGGCTAATACAGACGATAAGTGGGTGAAATATGAAGTTGAAGATGAAAAACCGTCACAATGTCCGAATCAGATCCATTACACGTCGCGGGGTCGTCATAAGGGGAGTCCAGCAATGGAGGGCACGGCTAAGTGGGAGACCGCTATCGCGAGACATAAAAAGAAACAAATCTAGTGCCATACACGTAGAATAGAGACGCTCGCTTGATAATAATAATAATAATAATAATAATAATAATAATAATAATAATAATAATAATAATAATAATAATAATAATAATAATAATAATAATAATAATAATAATAATAATAATAATAATAATAATAATAATAATAATAATAATAATAATTATAATAATAATAATAATAATAATAGTAATAATAATAATAATAATAATAATAATAAACATAATAATAATAATAATAATAATAATAAAAATAATAATAATAATGATATAATAATAATAATAAATTAATAATAATAATAATAATAATAATAATAATAATAATAATTTCATTTTCATTTATTTATTATTCTGTACAATGACACAAGTTTAATATTGAGCAAACACCTTCATGAGCTCTCTGCTCGCTCGAAGGTTTGCTTTTACATACATGAATAAAATAGTGCACAGTCAACGTTAATCAATACAAATTTAGATTTAGACTAAGAACTACAAAAACATGTTTAATTCTCTATACAATCGAACAGTTGTTAAAATATATTGGTGTAATTATACTAAAATTAATGCTAAAACACTTCTAAAACAATGCTGTATATACATTTAAAAAGTTAAGCGTTCTGCGAATAATTAAATCAAATTAAAATTTGTTAAAAAGTAAGAATTACAAAAGCCATGTTTTATTATCTATACAGGTAAACAGTAGTTATCAAATTGTAAAACAATGCTAAAATAATACGAAACTAGTCCTAAACAATACTGACACAATGTTGAACTACAACTGAAACCACGTTCCCTCTTTGATCGTGTGTTCTGCCAGCTTTTTAAAAGTAATATAATTCATGGAAACAAAGAACTCAGGCATTTGACTAATAATGGTGTTGAACAATTGTGGCCCTTTATAAGTTAATTGGTTTCTCGTGTTTGTCATTCTAAAGTCCGGTACATTCAAGCTCAGCATTCTTGACTTCCTGGTGTTCACACTATTGGTTGTAAAATGATAGTTACTCAAATTCTTAAATACATATGTAACAACTTTTAACAAATAGAGAAGTGACAAAGGAAGAATATTAAACTCTGCGTATATATAATCAACTGATTCAAGACGATTTATGTTGAAAATTGTTCTTATGACATAGTTTTGTGTTGTACGAAGAGAAGTTAGTTTGTAGTCAAATGTTCCACCCCAGTGAATAATACCAAATTGCAGAATAGATTGAAAAAGTGCGAAATATAGCTGACGTAAAACATGAATAGGCATTATCTTCTTAAGATGGTAAAAAATATAGTTAATGGCTCTAAGCTTTATAGATAACATCTGTATGTGCATACTCCAACTTAGGGATGAATCTATGTAGACGCCCAGATATCTAATAGAATCACACATTTCAATACAGCTACATTTACATCCAGTCTCCTTAATACATTTAAAATCATGGTAAACAATCTTGAGATGAGGAATCGTGGCCTGCTCTTTAAAACGAAACAATATATATTTAGTTTTCAAGCTATTGAGAACAAGACCATTTCTGTTAAAATAAGGGGATAAAACACGCAAGTCTTGAACAACAAGGATTTCTAAAATTAAATACGACACAGCTGATAAAACTAGAGCAGCATCATCTGCAAACAAAGTAATCTTGGCATAAAGAGGCAGCAGAGAGACGTCATTAATAAAAATTAAGAAAAATATTGGCCCTAACACAGACCCTTGTGGGACACCACGATTAACAGTCATTTTATCACTAAAAGTACCATTTATTCTTACCATTTGTGTTCGTTTACTTAAATATGATTCAAACCAAATACCAATTTTTCCCCTAAGACCGCAGTTTTGAAGTTTTTCTATCAATAAATTGTGGGAGATCATGTCAAATGCCTTACTCAAGTCTAAATATACCGCCATGGTCTTGTGATTTTTCTCCATTGCTTGAGTGATATGTTTGGTATGGCTATCTATGGCCATATCCACATTTTTATTTGGCAAGAAACCATATTGATTAGGAGAAAAATAATTGATAGATTGTAAAAAGTTTAAAACTTGATTTTTGACACAAACCTCTAAAATTTTCGATAAAGATGGTAAAAGTGAAATTGGACGATAATTGGTCACCATTGTTTTATCACCAGCTTTAAAAACAGGTATAATGACAGCCGTTTTGAAAATGTCTGGCACATAGCCATTGTTGATAGAAAGATTAAACAGGTATTTGAAAATCGGTACAAAAATGTCAATATTATCTTTTATCATACAGATATTAACTCTATCAATCCCGGCACTTGTTTTACGTTTCATGCTTCTGATGACTTGTACAAGATCAGCTTCAGTTATTTCAGAAACGTGCATGGTTTGGTTAACCCACTGCTTCTTAAAATTCTCCCTTAATAATAATAATAATAATAATAATAATAATAATAATAATAATAATAATAATAATAATAATAAAAATAATAATGATGATGATGATGATGATGATGTTGATGACGATGATGATGATGATATGATGATGATGATGATGATGATGATGATGATGATGATGATGATGATGATGATGATGATGATGATGATGATGATGATGATGATGAGCAACAAGTAAAACAAGCTCAAAAAGCTCAATGGACGCCCAAGCGGTGTACATCGCATGTTTGCTGCTTCTTGAACTTTACCTTGGCAATAACCTTACTTTCCATTAATGTAGCCAGTGCATAATTATTAGCTCTTAATGAGATCATATATATATGTTTTCAGTGTAGCGTGGCTTCAGCTTCACCTTGAGCTGTTCGCCATTCCAACAGTCAGTGAAAGGAATGTTAAACATCTGGCGGGGTACTATATTTCAATGTCACACTCATACAGTTTCATCTAATTATGCTTCGTTCCTTGATCAAATGACAAATTCCTTCCAAGAAATTAGCATTGTGTAAACAATGGTTTTTATCATTTACGAGCAGGACAATTTTCATGGAATGAGCCGTTTCAAAAAGATTGGTTCCAGTCTCTCACATCCTTAGACCATCACATCCCTTTTCAAAATTCGGAAGTGTTCGGGAATACTTGGTGCCATGACACGAAGATGTCGGTGGAAACCAAACATGCGAAATGTTAGTCGTAAATTAATCAGTCATAGATAATGCTTTATCAGAGTATATCTATAATTATAAAGGTATAAATTAAATAACATATTGGATAATCGAAGTAGCAAAACATAATATTACAAATCAGAAACACTATTGAAAAAGAGTGATTTGAGATTATCTTTGATTTACGACGAACCAGTACAGAATTAACATCGACTCTAATGATCGGTTCACATAAGTGTTCAGTGGTTTTATTGAAAAGATTTAAGGTTTAAGATTTTGTTCCAAGACACGATTTTTCCTAAATGCTTTGCTAGGATCGCTATCAATGGCCGGATTTTTAAAAGGTTGCCTCTCATTGGCCTGGGCTAAGAATTTTACAGATAAGAGCAAAGAAGTTGAATCTAGTCAACTTCAACACTGGCTCAAAAACCTAACTGTAAATTTGTGAATGATTTGTATTTATTATATTCCTAGTAGGCCTACTCGAGACAATAATCCGTTTATTGTAATCTCATTTTATAATAGAGTATTAGAGTATATAGTATTGAAGTTAGTACTAATAGTTGATTACAATTTATTTTAGTTTTAGATGTACTTTATTTGTGTCTTTACGCTCATTATTTTGCATATACTATTTGTTTCTCAACTTTAGAAGAAGGATATCAAGCATTGCAACTGTGCATGTAATGTTTCCATAAAATATGTTTTAATGTAACCCTTAACGGTAAGAATAAATAAATAAGCACCGTGTGTGAATTTTCCTATAGTTAAATGTGTGAACCGGCCATTAGTAACACTACAGCCGTCGTGGTCTATACTCACTCAGTAACGAGTATGCTTAGCACGCAGTTGCAGTAGGCCACGAGTTCGAGGCTAATCGTTTCCATTTTGCTTTTAAAATCTCTAATCTTTATGGTTTGTATCAATAACACATGCACAACGTATATTTTGTTGATAACACCATTATAATGGCCAAGGCTTGCGTTAGTAGCTTATCTTTTTGTTCGGTATTTCATCAAGATCGGTAAAATACTATATTTCTCACTCAATGGTAGTGCGATACTATTTTACCGATATTGGTATTTTGTTTATGTTATAAAGTTTCACAATATTTCAACCTAATACAAAAAATTTAGGGTGCAGAACTGAAATAGCTATTTTTAACAAATTACAGGAGTATTTTCCTGCGGGAAGTGTGAATTTAACTACTTGGGTTGTGGATTCCATTGTAATAAAACAGAAATAAAGATATGATTAAGTAAACATATTGGTAAGATTTATTACCCTATTTTTAGTACTCCAACTCATCTAAAAAATTAAACTGTTGCGTTTTACATGGAAATTAATGTCTCGAATAATTTTCAATTTCGGGGGGGGGGGGGGGCGTTGCCCTCTTCTATGGGCGCCCATGTATAGCTCCAACGAAATTCTCAAATATTACGGGGGCGGAATCGAGTGCTGCATAAACTTAAGCAATGCGTTGGCCAAGTTACTTCGTGTTGAACATTTTTCAATGGCTAGAAACATTCTAATTTCTGATGTATTAATTGACGTGTTAATTGTATTGTATGCAACGCCGCCGCGCTCGCATGCAGTTCTAGTCCGCGTGATATATCTTCAGCAAATTAGGTCTGAGCAATTAAACTACGGGAAGAAGGACGAACTGTTGCAAATTTTGTCTACAGGCCAGAGATAATTATTTAACGTATATTTCTAGATAGTTGTAGACTTGAGATTTTTTTAGTTTGAGGCTTCCCTCCATCACTATATGTAACCACTCCTTACTCCCGTGACAACCTGACCATCATATCATATTTATTCGTATCATATTTGTTATACTGTTATTTGTTATATTGTTGGTGATCACACAACAAGCACAACACAGATAGGCTTGTGGATGGTCCAAATTTCAACTTTGATCGGACTCTCCGTTCGACCGCTATCGCGAGAGATAAGAAACAAGACAAATAAAAAACGAAACGAGTGCCATAAGAGTAGAATGGAGACGCTCGCTTTATGACGCACTTTCAATCATTGTAACCTATGCATGACCACTTTGCACTATATCCGAGCAGGTGGACCAAATTTATGTACACAGAAATAATCTCGACACAAAAAGTGGACGTAAGCCTAATACAGCGCACGGATACAGAATAAATCCACTGGTTGGCACTGGTTATAGGTGGAAGCTGAAGTAATTTAATTTACAAAATGCATAATTACATAATATGTATATACTATTTTAGATGAGTTATCAATCACTAATACTAAAATCGCAAGAAATTGCCGAGTTTTAATCTGAACTCAAAAGTGCTGTACAACACATCGAAAACGTGTAAACATGGCTCAATTTGAGTTTGAAAGAATTAAATAAAAAAGTAAAAAATTGGATATCATAATAAGTATGAGTATTTTTTTTGTAATTTATTTAAATACGAAATAAATTCAAAATACCAACCGTGATTATTACAAAATCAAAAAATATTTTTCACGGAGTAACTTATTTAGTTTTTACCAAACGAAATTGAAGCCGGTTTTCACTTTCTCGATGTATGCGGTGTTGTACAACATTATTGAGAGAGGCCTATAATTTTAAGACAGTAATTTCACGCAGATTTAATACTGGCGGTATAATCATTATTTCCAAAACTGGAATACAATAATTTGAGCAACCACAATATGCTTGCGGCCGTCCACACGAGGCCAGCGTTGCAACAAAGGAAGATAAAACAAATGCATTGGTGCACACGGACAATGGAAACTGTTCAAACCTCATATTAACTGATTTTGAAGTGCTTTGGAAAAACAAAACACTCATATCCAAAGCTCCACTAACCCAAAGCTAAACATCAAACGACGGGTATTTCCGCCTAATCGGCTTAGTCCCCGTACGTATATGTCACAATATAGTGTAAAGTCTACTTGAATCACACTAAGAACCGTTTCAGATGCGAGGCGGCGATTAAGTATAGTTTCCCTGACTGGTAGAGCTTTGCGGTTCTTTGTGAAACTGTTACAACTCTAACCTTGGGTTTTCGGTAACTCCCCGAATGGGGATCGAACCCAAATCGCCAGCTCTACGTACCAATGGGCGGCTGGCGGCTATACTGCATTTTTTTTGTAATTGCTGACATATGATCGATTGAACAGTAATCGATAGAGATAGACAGCGGTAATACGCGATACTCTAATTCGGGAGGTCGCCGGTTGGATTCCGGCCACCGGCAGTCCTGACTGAAGTTTTTTCCCGAGGTTTTCCTCAGTCGTAAAAACGAATGCTGGGACTGAGTCATACTATCAGCCCTCGGACATTCCTTCCAAGCTATCCAACCCAAACACCCTAAACCTAGTTAGTCGGCTGCATGAAGAGGGGCACTTCAGTTAAAACTGTTGTGCACCCTATAACGGTTATTTCTACGAAAAATTATAATTATACTGTGGCGGCTGGCGGTTATACTGTTTTTGTGATTGCTGACATACGATCGATCGAACAGTAGACTGCATACCCTTAATTCTAGGTTCGATCCCTAGTCGGGGCAAACTTTTATTACAATTGCTATCATCTCCATGCATTATCAATAAAGCAGGATTATTATAAGACAAATAGCAGCAAAATAAGGAAGATACGGCGACGGCATCGCAATGTGGTGCGAAAACTGGTCCCTCCTGGGGCTGCATTGGTCTCCGATAGAAGATCATGAACTAACGGGTGTGAATCATTTCCGTGATATGGCCAACAGAGAAAGAATACAATATGTTGCCATATACAACAATGCGCCAACAATACAGTAAGGACTCTTCCTCAACTGAGAGAGTGATAGATGTATAGAGAGGGGCAGGAGACAGAGAGACAGGCAGACAGACAGACAGACAGACAGACAGAGAGAGAGGTCATGGACACCAGAGACCTCAGCCGGTATTACCACCCATTAAAAATCAACATGTGTCAATATTACAGTAAAACAAGATAACGTACCTTCGACAGCAAAACGTTCTCACAATAGTGTTACGAGTGATCGAACACTGCACAACACATTCATAAAATGCACATTTCTACACAAGCTGAATCATCTTGATAATCAAGAAAACACGAGGAGAATTAATTTCCGCTTATTATCTGTGGCTTCGTCGAGTGCCGACTGATGAAACTGGTTTCAAATGAGGACACTGTAGCCCAGCAAACAGATGTACTTGACGATTGATATCGCTCATGTAAACACACAAACTGTTGATAGCTGGTGGCACTGTCTGTCTCTGTTGTTACGTCATTGTCATATCATTGACATAGATTCGCATTGTTTAAATACACGCGGAAGTAAATCCAACTCAAAACAAACGTGAAATATGCACGTTGTTGTGACCAGATCGTTTATTTTTTATCTAGTTAAAGATGAAGACCATACTCCTGAAAGGTAACTAGATAAGATAGAAAAAAATCTAGATAATTGTGTTATGATAAAATTAATAATTATAGTACAATCGTACAATCGTATAGCACAATCATAATATTTTGTATATACCAGACGACATTGTTATACACTGGCTTATAACCTTATAACCCCCCAACCCTACTAACTAGGTATATCAGATTAGGGTGTTGGGATAGTTGGAAGGAATGTCCGAGGGCTGTAAGTAGGACTCAATCCCAGCATTCGCCTTTACGACTGAGGAGAACCTCGGAAAAAAACCTTCAGTCAGGATTGGCAGTGGCCGGAATCGAGCCGGTGACCTCCCGAATTAGTGTCTCGCGCGTCTTACCGCTGAGCCACCTTTATCGGTACCGCCGTGTATGAGTTTTTCCCGATTATCTAGTAAAATTTGGTTGCGTTAAGTTTTTTGACGAAAACCTGCGTTCCACCCAAGGTTTCAACAAACATCATATACAAAATGCACGGTGTCTTCTACCGGGTGCCATTTTTGATCTCCGATTAACAGAAAATCGTCGGATTAAAGTTTGGTGAAACCATGCAGCCCTGACAGAACACGTCACACTATATAGAAGTGGTAAAAAAAGGTATCTCACACCAAGAAGTAAGATAGTGTCAGGGGAGTCAGGACCGCCCACAATTAGTTTCCAACTTAACAAGTGCGAATCACTAACGTTTTTCCCGATTATCTAGTAAAATTTGGTTGCGTTAAGTTTTTTGACGGAAACCTGCGTGCACGTTTTCTTGTGCGTTACCGTAAAAAAAACTTACCGCAACCAAATTGTACTAGATAATCGGGAAAAACATCAGTGATTCGCGCTTGTTAAGAGCGAAGGATACCTCTACGTCAAAAACCGCAGAAAATCTTCATTTTTTAATTATATCTCAAGATTGAAACACAACATCAAAAATCTGAGACACCATATCGCTGTGGTTTGGTAATCCCTACACACTGAATGATAAATGTATTTAACTCTATCATCAGTATGACTGTGATAACGATTTCCTTAGTAATTTGAGGAAATCGTTATCACAGTCATACTGATGATAACGTTAAATACATTTATCATTCAGTGTGTAGGGATTACCAAACCACAGCGCTATGGTGTCTCAGATTTTTGATGTTGTGTTTCAATCTTGAGATATAGTTAAAAAATGAAAATTGTCTGCGGTTTTTGACGTAGAGGTATCCTTCGCTCTTAAGTTGGAAACTAAATGTGGGCGGCCCTGATACTATCTTACTTCTTGCTGTGAGATACCTATATATACGTCGAAGATGCGCCTGCGCCGCTGGTACTGTTGCGTCAGGTTGTCAGGTCGTACCTTCGTGCAACTAACTCATCTCGCAAGCACGTGACCTCGTCGTCGCTATAGCTGTCAGCTTAGAATGAAGGTCTTCAGCGACCTTTAAAAGCTGGCGGCAATAGCCTCTTGCAGTCAAGTGCGTAAAAAAAGGGAAGGGGGGGGGGGGGGTCACGATTATAACGAATATAAGACACATTTTCCACAAAAATTTTGTTTTAGGAAACATATCTGGTATCGGTTTAAAAACATTTGGCATGTCATGTACTGTAGTTGATAAGTTTTATTCAATAGCTACATACATGTACTTTAAAACTATTTACAGTCTATTTTTAATAGAAATGTAATCATTCTCAATGTATAAAGCACCGACTTAGAACTCTAAATTAACTGTTATTTTCTCCAAGAATGCTCTCGTGTTTTTTGACATGGTTGTTTGTAATTTGTTAGTCGGCCGACTCACACAAATAGTCTCATTAAAGATGAGTGGGGGGGTCAGAGAGTAGAGTGGGAGGGTCAATTGCCCCTCCCCCCCCCCCCCCTCCGTTGTTTCGCGCCTGCTTGCAGCTGACTGTGGCGGCCTTCTGCACCAGTGTAGATCACTTACCCGAGGATGTCTAACTCCTTCGAAAATTCCAGAGAGAGAGAGAGAGAGAGAGATCGATTGATTGATTGTCTTTTGTATGTTGAACCATAAACTATTACATTTTGTGTCACAGTGTATTGTATTGTTTATGAAGTTTGTGTGTATTTTATATTTTAGTTAGGTGACTGGGTTATGTACAAATATTTATATATTTGCATAGTTAACTTAATAATTTTGTCACGTATTGCCAACTGTTTCAATGTTCTTATTTAATACTGTCAGTAGTCCTTCCTCTTAAGAATGATGTGATGATTTAGATTTGCATATCACATGAAATATACAAGAATGCTCAAGTTCTTGAAGATAGTCATGAAGAAATTGAAAAAAAAATCTAACCAACTGAATGACCACTTTAAATTACTGTTTGCACACTTTTTAGTTTTAGTTTATAAGTGAGATAGGTAAATCAAAAATGAAGTATGTAGGCCTAGTGATGTTTTTTATTTTTGGAATTTACATTTTTGCATTTACACAAATAATACTGTCATTCATAGCTATCCAAGAACTACCAAACTCAATGATTATAATCAGTATCAACCATTTGTCATTGTATCAAATATACGATCAACTGCACATTTATCTACGATCTCAATAACGTGAAGTGTAATGCATTTCTAGCTGAGTAGGTATTTTTCTTGACATGATATAGAGGTGGCTCCGCGGTAGAAGACGATAATCTAATTTTAGAGGTCGCTGGTTGGTGGTTTCCACAGCAAGCAATCCTGATTGAATGTTTATTCAGAAATTTACTCAGTCATAAGGCAAATTTTGGGATTTAGTTCTACAAACAGCACTAGCGAGCATTCCTCCTCAAAATATCACACTGCAACATTGTAACTAGATATTCAACTGAAAATTGGTGCTCGTCATACAAGGTGTTGTGCGCCTACAAAATACACTCCTTGGTCGTTGGCTTTATCCACAAGGGAAATTATTATTAGTAAAGTAAAGTTGGTAGAACAGATAATATCACTATGCTCATCCTGCTGCGAGGTTACAATACTGTACGTTTTGCACCAGATGTTGTTATAATCGGAATTGTTTTTTTGGATTCCGTTTCCAGCAATGGCGTCGAGTTTATGTTAGTATTATCATTGTCTTGGTTATTGTTCGACTTGAAGTTAAAATGATTTTCAATCTCCAATGTACTTTTGCCAAGCGTTTCGGGAAGAAAGACAATAACAAATATGGTTCCTGCAAGAGCCATTAATCCATAAAAAAGAAAAACTCCATGCCTTCCCATTAAGTTGAGAAGATCTGGATACACTTTCACTATGATAAAACTAAACACGTAGGCTAAGCAGGTTGTAGTTCCGCCGGCTGCACCGCGAATCCTTGCTGGGAAAACTTCCCCAATCATGGCCCAAGGAAGTGTCAAAAATCCAAATGTCGATGTAACAATATATAGAAGCAAAACTGTCACTGGTATCCAGCTTAAAGTCGTTGCTAATTCTAGGCTCATCACCTCGGTTTCTTTTAAATATAAATAAAGTGAGAGGAGGCACATGCAAATTGCCATTCCAACTCCCGAAACTATTGCAGTAGGTCGTCGGCCAATTTTCTTTGACGTTACACTTACTATGATAGACACAATAAATCTCATTGTACCTATAAGGATCGTTGCCAGATATTCATCAATTGTGACACCAGCTTCTCGAACAATGTCTACTGCGTAGAATATAACCACAAACACACCACTGGCTTGTTGGAAGAAGAAGAACACATTCATTATTAACAGGGGTTTCCATGCTTCAGGACGTGAAAGGTATCTCAAATTGCCTGCACACGTTATATTTTCTTGGCATTTCTTTGACTCTGAGTGAACCAACATCATCTGGTCTAATTCCATTTGAATGTTCTTCTTTATTATGTCTTTGGATTTCTGTCCCCTAAGACTTTTAAGTGATTTCAGGGCATGTTTTTCCTTTTCTTTTGATACCAGCCATATTGGGCTTTCTGGTAGAAATAACAGAGTGAGAAGAAAAGAGACTAATGGGAATAATGAACATATCCCTGCCACAAGCCTCCAGTTGGTTTGAAATATAGCACCCAAAGCGTAGACAATAAGTACGCCACCGGCTATGGAGATCGATGTCCATGTGACCAATATGCTTCTGAAGGCTGCGGTTGCTGCTATCTCGGCCAAGTACATAGTCCCAGGAATACTCGTCATCCCTGTAGACAGGCCTGTTAGCATCCTTCCTACGTACAGTTGCGGCATCATTCCTGCCCCTTCGTACGGAACCGTGGCTATCAACACCCAGCCCAAAATACAAGGTACGTTCACTAGTAGTAAGCACATTTTTCTTCCCAAACGGTCCAGGATTGCACCAGACAATAGACATCCAACAGGAGTTGATATGGCAGCCAAGCTTGCTGAAAGCAGAAAGTTAAGTCCACTGAATGCCTGAAGTACAAAAAGAAAATAGTTCGTTTCCAAATTGACACTACAATAATTGCTTGGCCAGCCAAATGTGAGTATATTGGTGAAAGCCGCCTGCTGATTGGCTCTGACACGCCCATTTGTGACGTCCCCAGCCCCAAAGATGATGTGGAGCGACTTTAGGCTACGTTCATTTACGTTTACTTTCTATTTTGTTAAACCGGTAACATTTGGCATCTTCCCTGGCCAAGAATATTGTATTTTTAGTGTCTTCATGTTGAATTTGAAAAGATGTTTGAACATTGGAAGGGTCATTAAAAGTAATGTACACTATTATACGACAAAATGAAATTATATGTTTGAAATCGTCATACCGGCTGTTGATCATTAGAGGTTTAATTGGGCTCGTTATTTTATACTGGTTGGATTTAATTTTAAGCATATTGCCCCATGAAATGCCTGGGGAGTACATTTTAGAGAATAACCTTCGTTGATGAACTTATGTATTTGCGTGACGCGATAAATATTGTTCCGTTTATTTCCAATCCTTGATCTTTGGTTAGTTGGCGGCTATTTCTTTACGTTTTAGATATACACGCGTACACATGGGTGTTATGTCACTCGTCATATCCGCCTGACAATTGTTAAGAGATAGTCATACTACATTCATAGTGAACACAATCACTACGTTTATCCAGCGGACTGGGCTCGCACTTCTCGGTGCGAGCCGAGTGTAGTGCGCACCGAGTTCGATTGATAAACACCTCAGCTCGAGCTTGTTTCAGTTCAAGCCGATCTAACCCGGTTTAATAGGACTAGGAACAGGGTTCAATAGGAGGAGTCCGGATTGAAGTATAAGCTTGCTAAACGGGTTCCGAACTCAGTGCGTACTGAAATCAGTCCGAACCCAGTCCGCTTAATAAACGTAGTTTATGAACAATGGTATATTTGATTAGTTTTAAGTATATAGTTAAATAAGGTAAACAAACCCTATTGGGAGTATTTGACATTCTTTTTGTTTTAACTCAAAGTAATCTTATTGATACCAATATAAGTGAGTTTGTAATCGTATTCTATGAAGTGAGAAGGCCTTACTGACCGAACCACGACGACTGCTGCTGAGTCATTTGCAACGTCCCGTTTACCGACATCATGGGTGGCAAAGCAATTGCTGAGTAGCCAAGACTCATCCCTGGGCCTATGGAGCCCACACTCGCAATCACGCCCACCAACAACTAGACAAGAAACAAACAAGCATTTTACTTTCAGGTTATATTTAGTGACACTCCTAACATATTTTAACTGGACAAGGTTAAAATATCAACGATCAAAAAGAAACGAAACTAAATGAAATATAATCGATTTTATTCTTATTGTATGTAAGTGTAACTCGACTTCTGATGCCCAGGGGTATGCTTTCGTCGCAGGCGAGGAGCTCATAGCCAATCGGCGATCGGTATTTGCACGGGCTTGTCTCGAGCGGTTCGCTGGTTGACTATACCAGTTACTCACCTGTGACGAAGGCTTTCCAAGTAAGGTACTCTTGGGTCAAGTATAATAATTAATGATTATAGCTTAGTACATAGGTATGTTTACCATCATCTAATCTATCGTTGTTATTTGGATTATGGACGCACTTGTAACATTACATGCGTGAGACGATGAAAACGTATTCTAGCCAATCAATGCAAATATTGGACTCCTTGTATTTCTTATCCCCCCCCCCCCCCCCTCCCCATTTGTTTGTATAATGTGAAGTATTACCTATTTTATTTACTTATTTATTTGTGCTAAAAGTATTACTTTTTCCATTGACTGTCACTTTATGTTTTAATACTTTTCATGTATGACTTGTCAGCCCGACCACAAGGATTTTTTCCTTACGCGTACTTCCCAAATTAAGTTATCAGTTTTTCCTTTTCTGTACACTCCATAGATATTATTTTTGTATTTTGTAGTGGATTTACTTGGGGAATAAAATGCTTATAAATTGAATTGAATTGAGCATATTCGGTATCATTATGGTCGTGTTTATACTCACTTGGATAAACTTGATCCTACGCGTTACTTTGAGGGGGTAGTTTTCTTCCTCAACATCTGCCATCTCGTTTGGAAAGCTAAAAAGCAAATGTTACGTATTATATTATTATAAACGAGCAGTAAAATACCCAATAAACACTATACATGCAATCAAAAAACATAATACTCGAAATGAGGACTTTAAATACCCATCTAAATTCTGAACGTACAGTTTCTTCCTTCATTCGAACACCTTACTGGGGACATCTTCCCCCAGTTGATAAATTTTAATGTTAACAAATGAGTACTCTATAAATAATAATAATTATAATGAACTTTGATATTTACACAGCAAACGATAGCATTAAACCCCCCCATTCATTATAGAGGATTATAATCTACACAAAAATAACTAAGTAACTTGTTTGTAGTAACATTTATAGTAAACATTAAACATCTAGCGTTCTAGCTTGGAGAGCATATCAAACAAATAGTTGCTACAGTCGCTTCTCTACTCCTTTTACTACCTTACAAACAAGTTCACGAGTCACTCAGATGTCTCCCATCTATTCTTCGAATGTTGAATATGAATTGAGACACATATCAATCAGTACGATTAATGAATTAGTTAAATCGTTCATTGCAAGCCGAATGGTATAAGCTAATGAATATTAGATAAAAATGAAATATATATTTTCCAGTTGCACAATGATTGGTATGCAATAAGTAGGTTGACAACACACAGTACATGCACTATTAGCTCAGCTGGAATTTTCTATCACATACACACTCATTAATGTCTATTATTGCATTTAGTACTCAACACAGTGACCGCTTCCATTACTGCTTTCTTTCGCAAGTACACAGACTCGCGTCTTCTTCGAGGCTATCACAACTTGCACGGGGGGGGGGGGGGGCCTATACTTCATTTAAATGACATTATTTTGTATTATTTTTTTAAAATTAAAGCAGACTTCTCGCGCAAAGTGATCGGAACAAACGCACGAGATTTGTACTTGTTTAAAATATTTTCTTTTTGCTTTTTTGCGATACGTTGTTTTGTCTGTTTGTTAATTGAGACATTTGTGAAAATACACAACTGTTATTAGTCCGTCTTCAGACGATTCGCCTTCTCGATTGTTACCCAAGCATCCCCATAAAATAAACGGTCAGGAACGAGTTTAGGCTTTTCGAGAGGGGGAGGGGGGAGGGGGAAGTTCATGTCGAGCAAGCCTGCTAAAACCACATGAAAAAAAAAACTCCACAACAGTCTATAGACAAATTGTTACACGGGCGTAGAAGAGTGGCTTTTAAGAGCGTTAAGTCCGTAAATACAACCCCTGGGACCAGTGGCGTAACTAGGAATTATTTCGGGGGGGGGGGTTAATTTGGGGAAAGTGAGATGAGGGGACCGAAAGGGGTCTGGGGCGAAGCCCCAGCCGCCGGAGGCCACTTCGCCGAAGGCGAAATTTTTTTCACTTCTATAATTATTATTTCGTGCCTTTTAGACTCAAATAATACTACTCGAACCACTACTCGTTTGTTTGTAATACATTGAAGTTACAATGTTACAGTAGGTATTAATTATTTTCTAAATAAGAATTGCATAAAAATTGTGTTTTTAATGTCTTATGGTTGTTCAATATAATCTCAAGATGAAGTGAAACATTGTGGTCACAAGTCACATACATTTAAATTTTAATTCACAGAGCATCATATTGTAATATTAGATTAATGCATTTTTATTTATAGGCACCCTTACTTTTACTGGTTCGAGCGAAAGGTATATTAGTTGTAGATGAACACATAAATATACTTGAATTATTGAAAGAAATTATACATGCAATGCAAAAAATATGTAAGTGAAGCAATGTAAGTGAGGTGCTATGATAAATATAATGAAAATATTATTTGTTGCGATTGTTATACACTGAAGTGGTTTAGGGATCTTATAGTATTAAGTAAATGTAGTATTAAGTAAAGTCATTCTCGATGTAGTTTCGGGGGGGGGTTTAAACCCCCTAAACCCCCCCTTAGTTACGCCACTGCCTGGGACCAGGGCTCGATTCTGATTGAGCCAAAGTTTTTCGATTGTTATCACTTCACTGAAAAGTATAAATAATACTGTTAGAGTAAAAAATCAGATTAAATGAATAAGACCAAAGCCTACTGGCAGAGAGTTATGCTGGCAATGTGTCATGTTCACATGGCGTGATAGCGTGCATCAAGTAATGGGAATAGCATATTATATTATTGTAGAGTATAAACGCCTACTTCTTGTGTGTGTGTGTGTAGTGTGTGATTATGGTGATGGTGGTTACTTGTATCGCTGAACTGTAATTTATGTTTTATAAGGTAAAAACTAGCAACGATCCTTCATCGGTGCGTTACTTCACCAGTACTCTGTTAAATACATTTCTAAGCAATTTTAAAATGAAATAATACAACCTTTTTAATGAGATAGCCATGACGTACCTAGTAGTCCTGGCTGGCGTGTTCCAGCTGCTTACAAGCTCCATGCTCACTGCTGTGACGTACCGTGATATAGGTATGCGAGTAGTCCCCGTACCTGCCCTGCGCTGTCCTAGTTGATATAGGCTCCATGCTCACTGCTATCTGTGACGTACCGTGATATAGGTATGCGAGTAGTCCCCGTACCTGCCCTGCGCTGTCCTAGTTGTTATAGGCTCCATGCTCACTGCTATCTGTGACGTACCGTGATATAGGTATGCGAGTAGTCCCCGTACCTGCCCTGCGCTGTCCTAGTTGTTATAGGCTCCATGCTCACTGCTATCTGTGACGTACCGTGATAAAGGTATGCGAGTAGTCCCCGTACCTGCCTGGCGCTGTCCTATGTGTTATAGGCTCCATGCTCACTGCTATCTGTGACGTACCGTGATATAGGTATGCGAGTAGTCCCCGTACCTGCCCTGCGCTGTCCTAGTTGTTATAGGCTCCATGCTCACTGCTATCTGTGGCGTACCGTGATATAGGTATGCGAGTAGTCCCCGTACCTGCCTGGCGCTGTCCTAGTTCTTATAGGCTCCATGCCCACTGCTATCTGTGACGTACCGTGATATAGGTATGCGAGTAGTCCCCGTACCTGCCTGACGCTGTCCTAGTTGATATAGGCTCCATGCTCACTGCTATCTGTGACGTACCGTGATATAGGTATGCGAGTAGTCCCCGTACCTGCCTGGCGCTGTCCTAGTTCTTATAGGCTCCATGCCCACTGCTATCTGTGACGTACCGTGATATAGGTATGCGAGTAGTCCCCGTACCTGCCTGACGCTGTCCTAGTTGATATAGGCTCCATGCTCACTGCTATCTGTGACGTACCGTGATATAGGTATGCGAGTAGTCCCTGTACCTGCCTGGCGCTGTCCTAGTTGTTATAGGCTCCATGCTCACTGCTATCTGTGACGTACCGTGATATAGGTATGCGAGTAGTCCCCGTACCTGCCTGGCGCTGTCCTAGTTGTTATAGGCTCCATGCTCACTGCTATCTGTGACGTACCGTGATATAGGTATGCGAGTAGTCCCTGGCTGGCGCTGTCCTAGTTGTTATAGGCTCTATGCTCACTGCTATCTGTGACGTACCGTGATATAGGTATGCGAGTAGTCCCCGTACCTGCCTGGCGCTGTCCTAGTTGTTATAGGCTCCATGCTCACTGCTATCTGTGACGTACCGTGATATAGGTATGCGAGTAGTCCCCGTACCTGCCTGGCGCTGTCCTAGTTGTTATAGGCTCCATGCTCACTGCTATCTGTGACGTACCGTGATATAGGTATGCGAGTAGTCCCTGGCTGGCGCTGTCCTAGTTGTTATAGGCTCTATGCTCACTGCTATCTGTGACGTACCGTGATATAGGTATGCGAGTAGTCCCTGCCTGGCGCTGTCCTAGTTGTTATAGGCTCCATGCTCACTGCTATCTGTGACGTACCGTGATATAGGTATGCGAGTAGTCCTCGTACCTGCCTGGCGCTGTCCTAGTTGTTATAGGCTCCATGCCCACTGCTATCTGTGACGTACCGTGATATAGGTATGCGAGTAGTCCCCGTACCTGCCTGGCGCTGTCCTAGTTGTTATAGGCTCCATGCTCACTGCTATCTGTGACGTACCGTGATATAGGTATGCGAGTAGTCCCCGTACCTGCCTGGCGCTGTCCTAGTTGTTATAGGCTCCATGCTCACTGCTATCTGTCACGTACCGTGATATAGGTATGCGAGTAGTCCCCGTACCTGCCTGGCGCTGTCCTAGTTGTTATAGGCTCCATGCTCACTGCTATCTGTGACGTACCGTGATATAGGTATGCGAGTAGTCCCCGTACCTGCCTGGCGCTGTCCTAGTTGTTATAGGCTCCATGCTCACTGCTATCTGTGACGTACCGTGATATAGGTATGCGAGTATAGTACCTGCCTAGCGCTGTCCTAGTTGTTATAGGCTCCATGCTCACTGCTACCTGTGACGTACCGTGATATAGGTATGCGAGTAGTCCCCGTACCTGCCTGGCGCTGTCCTAGTTGTTATAGGCTCCATGCTCACTGCTATCTGTGACGTACCGTGATATAGGTATGCGAGTAGTCCCTGCCTGGCGCTGTCCTAGTTGTTATAGGCTCCATGCTCACTGCTACCTGTGACGTACCGTGATATAGGTATGCGAGTAGTCCCTGCCTGGCGCTGTCCTAGTTGTTATAGGCTCCATGCTCACTGCTATCTGTGACGTACCGTGATATAGGTATGCGAGTAGTCCCCGTACCTGCTAGGTGCTGTCCTAGTTGTTATAGGCTCCATGCTCACTGCTATCTGTGACGTACCGTGATATAGGTATGCGAGTAGTCCCTGCCTGGCGCTGTCCTAGTTGTTATAGGCTCCATGCTCACTGCTATCTGTGACGTACCGTGATATAGGTATGCGAGTAGTCCCCGTACCTGCCTGGCGCTGTCCTAGTTGTTATAGGCTCCATGCTCACTGCTATCTGTGACGTACCGTGATATAGGTATGCGAGTATAGTACCTGCCTGGCGCTGTCCTAGTTGTTATAGGCTCCATGCTCACTGCTATCTGTGACGTACCGTGATATAGGTATGCGAGTAGTCCCCGTACCTGCCTGGCGCTGTCCTAGTTGTTATAGGCTCCATGCTCACTGCTATCTGTGACGTACCGTGATATAGGTATGCGAGAGGTCCCCGTACCTGCCTGGCGCTGTCCTAGTTGTTATAGGCTCCATGCTCACTGCTATCTGTGACGTACCGTGATATAGGTATGCGAGTAGTCCCCGTACCTGCCTGGCGCTGTCCTAGTTGTTATAGGCTCCATGCTCACTGCTATCTGTGACGTACCGTGATATAGGTATGCGAGTAGTCCTTTCCTGGCGCTGTCCTAGTTGTTATAGGCTCCATGCTCACTGCTATCTGTGACGTACCGTGATATAGGTATGCGAGTAGTCCCCGTACCTGCCTGGCGCTGTCCTAGTTGTTATAGGCTCCATGCTCACTGCTATCTGTGACGTACCGTGATATAGGTATGCGAGTAGTCCCCGTACCTGCCTGGCGCTGTCCTAGTTGTTATAGGCTCCATGCTCACTGCTGTGACGTACCGTGATATAGGTATGCGAGTAGTCCCCGTACCTGCCTGGCGCTGTCCTAGTTGTTATAGGCTCCATGCTCACTGCTATCTGTGACGTACCGTGATATAGGTATGCGAGTAGTCCCTGCCTGGCGCTGTCCTAGTTGTTATAGGCTCCATGCTCACTGCTATCTGTGACGTACCATGATATAGGTATGCGAGTAGTCCCCGTACCTGCCTGGCGCTGTCCTAGTTGTTATAGGCTCCATGCTCACTGCTATCTGTGACGTACCATGATATAGGTATGCGAGTAGTCCCCGTACCTGCCTGGCGCTGTCCTAGTTGTTATAGGCTCCATGCTCACTGCTATCTGTGACGTACCGTGATATAGGTATGTGAGTAGTCCCCGTACCTGCCTGGCGCTGTCCTAGTTGTTATAGGCTCTATGCTCACTGCTATTTCTGTGACGTACCGTGATATAGGTATGCGAGTAGTCCCCGTACCTGCCTGGCGCTGTCCTAGTTGTTATAGGCTCCATGCTCACTGCTATCTGTGACGTACCGTGATATAGGTATGCGAGTAGTCCCTGCCTGGCGCTGTCCTAGTTGTTATAGGCTCCATGCTCACTGCTATCTGTGACGTACCGTGATATAGGTATGCGAGTAGTCCCCGTACCTGCCTGGCGCTGTCCTAGTTGTTATAGGCTCCATGCTCACTGCTATCTGTGACGTACCGTGATATAGGTATGCGAGTAGTCCCCGTACCTGCCTGGCGCTGTCCTAGTTGTTATAGGCTCCATGCTCATTGCTATCTGTGACGTACCGTGATATAGGTATGCGAGTAGTCCCCGTACCTGCCTGGCGCTGTCCTGGTTGTTATAGGCTCTATGCTCACTGCTATTTCTGTGACGTACCGCTTCACGGGCGCAACACATGAAAGCGAGACAGGTTCTGAAACAAAATGAGACTCAGCGCGAGGTGTGTAGGCAAGTAAAAAGTGGACAAGCGGGTGTGCGACAGCGGCTTGTTTTGGTACTTCTTTATAGTACGGAGACTAACAACACACTGAGCGGTGTTAAACAACAACAATAATAATCATTTGCGCTCGTACCTTCACATCCAATTTAAATTTATTTTTTTAGATTTTTGTTGGTATCGTATTAGGAATATGAATGCCTTAATTGGCCCCAATCAGGTGATTATAATTTAAAGGTCTTTGAATAGTACTTTCTTGTAGTATGTCTAGACTATAGATGATGCATTGGCGCTGAAGTCGTGATTGCAAATTGAAGGCCACTGCTTGAATGTCATGTGGTGGTGTGTCATCTATAGTGTATGTGTTACTACGTGTTTCAACATGAATATTTTTATCATTGTGTTTTAAAAAATTGTAATTGCTTTAGTACCATAATACTGTTTTACAAGATACATAACTAGCAAGTATATGAAGAAAAGTAATTGTTTAGATTGCAAATAAATCCGCATCTTTGCCATTTGAATAGCAGCATTTAATTTGTAATGTTTTCACTTCTGGCAGTTATGGAGTGGTAGAGGCTTGGAATGACAACATAAGTGTAGTTGAAGCGTATTGTCGGAAAGAACACGCGCAAAACCGTTTGTTGGAGCGCCGCGCGTTCTTGCGCGCGTATAGGCCTACGCTCCGCATGGAAACGAAAGCGCGCGTTTAAAAGTGTGGGCGTAAATGACAATCCCTTGCTCTTTACCACGAGACGTTTTTTTTTTTTTTTTACTACAACTTCATGATTTGCGAGTGTAGAAAACTGACTTGCGATGGTTAATAAAGATTCAAAGGTTTCTTTCTGTTTGTTTCCATCTATTATTCTATGGCTATACTATAATAGTAAACAATATAGTATGACGCGTCAAAGCGGCCTACCTAAAGCCGGCTTGGCCCCATTTAAAGCGACCTGAGAATGAGTGTGCTCATATTATATTTAATTATGATTGCATTAATTTTAATGCATGCTGTTGCCACATACAGCCAATTTGTAGCTGTTGCAGTAAATTAGCCACTTGAGGTTGCAGTTGGTTGCAAGCACATTGTGCATTAATTTAATGTCAGATTTCTGACAGTGACTGCAACACACGTAGGATATAATGATATGAATATAATATGATGAGAAAGTTAATTATATTGTAAACTGTTACCCTGGCATCTAAAGAATTGTCGAAAATTGGTTGTTGTCATTGTTTATACAGTTTTATAGAAGGAAAATAAAATAAACATTAAAGTAAGTAGGCCATTAGTTTTGTTTACATTATGAACTGCTCTCTCATATTTATACTAATTATTAATGTTGTATTTACTAGTACTCTTGTATTTTATTATTATTATCTTAGTGTATAAGTTCCTAGTTTATATGTATCATTTTGTTCTATAAATGGCCACACCTCAGGAGATTGTTTTCCTACTGTGGCCAAAATAAGCTATGTAATGTAACGTATCTTAATTATACAAAAAATTCTATTCTATTCTATATTCTATTCTATTCTATTCTATTCTATTCTATTCTATTCTATTCTATTCTATTCTATTCTATTCTATTCTATTCTATTCTATTCTATTCTATTCTATTCTATTCTATTCTATTCTATTCTATTCTATTCTATTCTATTCTATTCTATTCTATTCTATTCTATTCTATTCTATTCTATTCTATTCTATTCTATTCTATTCTATTCTATTCTATTCTATTCTATTCTATTCTATTCTATTCTATTCTATTCTATTCTATTCTATTCTATTCTATTCTATTCTATTCTATTCTATTCTATTCTATTCTATTCTATTCTATTCTATTCTATTCTATTCTATTCGATTCTATTCTATTCTATTCTATTCTATTCTATTCTATTCTATTCTATTCTATTCTATTCTATTCTATTCTATTCTATTCTATTCTATTCTATTCTATTCTATTCTATTCTATTCTATTCTATTCTATTCTATTCTATTCTATTCTATTCTATTCTATTCTATTCTATTCTATTCTATTCTATTCTATTCTATTCTATTCTATTGTATAATTTTCTAGCTTTGAACATTGTTGTGAATGCCTGACATTCCAAGTGGTTGACAAAATATGTAAAGAGCTTAGAACCGGTTCGCCCCTATTTTTCTGGTTCGTATCCGGGCGGCTACTTTGTCACAATGATGAGAACATACGTAAAGGATAAATAGAAACAAAAGTAAGGTACCTTTCATGTTGAAAAAAAAAATGTTATAACAATCTAAAGTAACTATTATATTTTCTAAATTACATTCACCAAAATAATATTGTTCTACGAAAGCTTCCAGAGCTATGCCTGTCCAGGGTGTGTACTGGTAATGCTACCTTATCGTGGTGGGCAGCTTTGCGTGATTTGCTGATCCTGAGAGCTATGCCTGTCCAGGGTGTGTACTGGTAATGCTACCTTATCGTGGTGGGCAGCTTTGCGTGATTTGCTGATCCCGAGAGCTATGCCTGTCCAGGGTGTGTACTACTGTGTAATGCTACCTTAACGTGTGGGCAGCTTTGCGTGATTTGCTGATCCCGAGAGCTATGCCTGTCCAGGGTGTGTACTACTGTGTAATGCTACCTTAACGTGTGGGCAGCTTTGCGTGATTTGCTGATCCCGAGAGCTATGCCTGTCCAGGGTGTGTACTACTGTGTAATGCTACCTTAACGTGTGGGCAGCTTTGCGTAATTTGCTGATCCGGAGAGTTATATGCCGGTGGAAGCGTATGCTTCTGGTAGGGTCACCCTAACCGGACAGGTCGAGGGGGAGAAGCCAGACGAAGCGCAGTCCACATCCTCCCCTTTCCCTTTTCCCCTTCTCCACCCTTTTCACTTTTCCTCCCCGACCTCCTACTTAATTGGCCCTTTCCTCCAAACATCTTGAACTTCATATTTCACCCACTCATCAACTCGATTAGCCAAGTTGCCAAAATAGGGGATGTAAAACCGAAATATCAAATGAAATCAAATCCAACAGAAAATATTATCCATATAGAGATGGAAAATGCTATAATATTGAATGTTTGTATTAGGTCTACGTACATTTTGAAACTTAGGCCTACCTACTTGAACTTGTAAACACATTAGGGAAGAGATCAGATCAGTATAGAATGAAGTATTCACGACAGTGTTCATCCTGATGGTGGTGATCGTGATTTGGCAGCCATACAAAGAGTATAGTGCCAGGATGTCTACCTACAAATTGGCTACAACCGTATGCATAAAAAGTTTACTTTGCAGAAAATTCCAACCGAAAGATAAACTTCGGCTAGCAAATCAGGCCAAAGTACTATGGAAACCTTATGAAAAACTGCAGAGGCGGCGCTACGGGGTTCATGTGAATGCAGCCCCCCCCCCCCCCCCCCCCCCACTAATAGTACTCATGAATTCATATAACAATTTCATTTTGATATGGACAGTTTTGAGGCTGAGGTGAAAGTATTCCCGCTTCTGTTGAAAAGGACTGAAAAAGAAAACAATGCCAAACTTAATTCGAAAGTCAAATTAGCACATGTGCTGAACAATTGATATAAAATGTCATTTTATGACTGTCAGTGACTGCAGTTACTATTATCCGCCCTCTAGTGGAGGGTGCGAGAGATCATTTTCAAGTTTGCGCCAAATAAAGTCGTAGGCAGGGTATATCTTACTATCTTTGGTCGTGGGGTATCTACGAAATGGGCAACACTCGTTTCTGTAATTTGGCAGTGCTTTAGCAATTGAAAAATCACTCTCTAAATCTTTGGACAAATCAAGTAGTGGATCGATTTGCAGTTTCTCACAATAGACGAATACAATTACTAGTGTATGACTACACTATAGTTCAATCCATCTGCTCGTCTGCCTTTTATCCTTGGATTTTTAGTGAGTAAGTAATCAATTATATTAATTAATTTGTGACTATGTCATGATCCAAGGTTTACGGTTTATGGTGGGGGGGGGGGGGGGGGGTTCAACGGATAATGTGATAGGTTCTGTCTTTCCCCCTCAACATATGGCGTTGCCCCTGCTATTTCTGGCGCCGCCACTGTGAAAAACGATGGTGATGATAAAAGGCCAAAGGTGGAAAGGTGATAAGCAATATTGAATGAAGCTGAATGCCAAGAAGATTTTATCTAAAATAGCATAACCTTATCATAAAATATTATTAACTCAAACTAAAGTAGGTATCTTGATTTTTGTAAATTGAAAATTGTTGAGGTTTGACGAAGGATGTGTTCACTCCTTCCAAATACGATGGAGGTTTTTTGCCAGGAAGCTCGTATTATGTATAATCTGAGCCAAAACATACCCGTTGTGCTCCAATGGTAACCGGTTGTGGCAGCGAACTGTAATGCAGGTAAAGACTGCCAAGTTAAGCCTATTGTGCTTTCACTTCTTATCTCTACCGCCTTTGAGTCCTTCTTTATCAACAATCCATTAGGCCTACTGTGATATCAATTGTAATACGTCACATCTTTAGGAAAATAAACTAACCTACAGGAAATGTGATAGGCCTACGATACGAATATAATGAGTACCGACTATAACAAACATAATATACACTTAATAAAAAGCTTATAATTAAAGCTTGTATATTAATTGAAAGCGGAGAACACAGGTAGACAAGGACTGAAACTACATACTATGCTGTATAGAGGCATAACTGCAGGGGCAGACTGGGACAAAAAGGGCCGAGATGCTGGGTTTCGGGGAGGCCCGCACGAGGTGGTGTGGCGCAGCTGCTGGGGTCTGGGGCGAAGCCCCAGCCGCCGGAAAATGTTTTTTGGGGTAACATTGAATTTTATGGCCCAAAATGCGATTTTAGGACGCGATTACAGAGCCACCCTACCAGTAGCAAATTCAATTATATTCAATTAATAACATTGAATATTTACAATAAATATTACAATACATTCAATTATAATTTCAAAATAATGCTGAAAGAGTGGCTTAAGATTTTTTAGCAATATACAGATAACGTGTTTACATCAAAAGAACTTTCTGGTGGCAGCCCGCCGGCCCGGACTGCCAAAGGGCCCGGATTTGCCCATGGGCCTGGGATGCGATCGCATCCCGGCATCCCAGCCAGTCCGCGCCTGTTTACGGCTATATTGTTTACTTGGAGGATCTTAAAATTAATTCCCGAGGTAGCTCTGAAAATTGTCTATTTTGAAAAAATAATCGTCTCGCTATAATAGTTGTAAACGACGTCCAGCGTCGCGCCGAAATTTCAAAGATTTTCTGGTCAAGTTCCACTTTCGTTACCGATTGTGGATGAACGGTGGTACATAGTAAGTCGTAACGTCGAACTTAAGGTCAGTAATAAGTAACAATCCTTGCTGACGTAGTATGAACGTAAAAAACGTCGGTTTACACGGGTCGTGGTGAGGTGACCTAAACTTCAGGTAATCAGAATAGTAGATTTGTTGAGGGTTTTATTTTTTAACGAGAAAACGGTTTGAGATAGAATTTTATGGATTGTTGATTCCTTTTTACTCATACCTCTCTTGATTTTATGAGTATTGTTAATAAAATAAAACAAATTTCAAAAGTTCCTGATTTTGCTCGTCTGAGAGAAAATTTGAAATTTTGGGCGCCTCTATATCTGTAAGTAGGGCCCCTAGCATAATTTACGTTTAGGAAA
>OX246746.1:16574364-16641483 GCA_945910005.1 Isoperla grammatica
AAGTCTAAAAAAAATGAGTGAAAACAAAAAGTAAAAAAAAATACAGAAACAAATGTGGACTACCCGTTTGGTAGCTACGACGAGCGCTTAAAAAAAATAATTTCCCCATGTAAACACTTCTCAACTATGCTTTCCTGAATATGGAAGAAAAAAAAGACTGCTGGCTACGGCTCCCGAACCCCGGACCGAAAAACACTAGTCGACGCCGCTACTGCGTACGCCATGCCTCACGATGGAAACTGCGTTGCTTACACTAATATATAACATACTGCTCTCAATGTATGCATGTATGAATCTCATTGTATCTCGATTCATTCTTATTGTTAACAGCAAATATAGATTGATTTACGAACAGAGGGTCTGATTGGATATAAAAAATATCCTTGAATATCCAAGAAGCCGTTTTTTAACTTACTCCAAAAATCCAGTTTCAACACGTTGTCTTTTTAAAATTGCATTTGATAGATCATGTTAGCGTGATCGCAAAATCGTAAATTGTTTGTGGAAACAATGAGCCATTTGCCCGAAAAAAAATAAACCGTGTCATGCACGTTGATGTATTGATATAAAGGTGTGAATATGGTGGGGAAAAAAAGGTGAGTGTAACAGGTCTCGTACCCCAGAATTCATGCACTCGAAGCTACGACGTTCTTCTTACGCCACTCCATACGCGGGAAGTAGTAATGCTTACACGTGTACATAACACACTGCTCTCAATGGATGGCATAGCTTGATGTATTCAGATAGCTCGTCATTAAACATTAAAACATGTTTCCTCGGCTAACCGTTAATGTAAGGCAAACAAAAACATGTTTCATGAATAGAGTAAGATTGTCAAATAGAAAAACTGTTATCATTATTTTCTAAACCCTTTAACAAGAGACGCTACGCGTCGTCAAAGACATGCACAAATACACTCTGTTTTTTAGAATTATATTCTTTACGGCTATATTGTTTATTTGGGGAATCTATAATTTAATTCCCGAGATACTTCTGAAAATTGTCTGCTTTGAAAAAAATCATCGTCTTGCTATGTTTGTTGTGAACGACGTCAAGCGTCTTTGGAATTTCAAAGATTTTCTTGTCACGTTCCACTTTCGGTACCGATTGTGGATGAACGGTGGTACCTAGTTAGTCGTAGCGTCGAACTTAAGGTCAGTAATGATCCTTGGTGACGTAGTGTGAGCGTCGGTAGCGTCGGTTTACACAGGTCGTGGTGAGGTGACGCCAACTTCAGGTAACCAAAATAGTAGATTTTTTGAGGTTTTTATTTTTTTACGGGAAAACAGTTTGAGATAGAATTTTTTGGTTGTCGATTCCTTCCCATCCATACCTTTCTTGATTTTATTCGTATTTTTTAAAAAAATAAAATAAAAAAATTCAATATTCTCGGATTTTGATCGTCTGAGACTTTTTTTTAAATTTTGGGCTCCTGTATCTCTGTTAGTATAACCCCCAGCATATTTTCGTTTTCAGGATGTCTAGATAATTAACGCAAAAAAAATTAAAAAAAAACAGAAACAAATTTGGACCACACGTTTGGTAGCTACGAGGGCTTAAAAAAAAACTTTCCCCTTAGAAAACCCTTCTCAACTTTGCTGCTCTGAATATGGAAGAAAAAAATCGTGGTGGTAACGGGTCTCGAACCCTGGACCTCTGAAACACTAGACCACGACGCTACTACGTACGCCGTGCCTCACGATGGATGTTGCCTCGCTTACACTGGTATACATATTACACGGCTCTCAATGAATATATGGAAGAATATATATATATATGAATATATCTCGATTCATTCTTATTGTTATTGTAACACCAAATATAGAAGGATCTACGAACAGAAGGTCTAATTGGATTTAAAAAATATCCAAGAACACGATCTGAAGATAAAAACTCCAAAAATTGATAAAAAATCGGCTTCAATTTTTTTTTTTTCAATTTTTGGAGTTTTTATCATCAGATCGTATTGATTGATTAGTGATCGCGAAACCGTAAATCGTTTGTGGAAACAACGAGCCGTTTGACAGTTAAAAAATAAACCGTGTCCATGCACGTTGATGTATTGCTATGAATGTGTAAATATTGTGAAAAAAAGACTGGATTTAACGGGTCTCGAACCCCAGACCTCCTGCACGCTAATCAAGGACGTTACTGCATACGCCAAAGCACACGATGAAACTTCCAGCGCTTACACAGGTACAAGACATACTGCTCTCAATGTTGTGCATTGTTTAGGGAATTCCGATAGCTTATATAATAACCTCCTATAGCCGTCTGAACTCCTGATACACATTCACAGAAAACGCAGTTTTGGGACTTTTAAGACTAAGTAAATTCACCTTGGGAACATCGCTGAACAGCCAACATTAAAACATGTTTCCTGGGCTAACCATGAATCATAGGCATACCAAAACATGATCCATAAGTACACTGGGAATGGAAGATGCAGAAAGTGTAGACATTATTGTCTGAACCCTTTAATCCGTCGTCACGGCTACGCAGTGTCAAAGACGTGCTCAAATACACTCTGTTTTTGAGTTTTTAATTTTTTACAGCTATATTGTTTACTTGGGGGATCATAATGTTAATTCCCGAGGTAGATCTGATAATTGTCTACTTTGAAAAAAATCATTGCGTCGCTTTGTTTGTTGTGAACGACGTCAGGCGTCGCCGAAATTTCAACGATTTTCTTGTCAAGTTCCACTTTCGGTACCGATTGTGGATGAACGGTGGTACCTAGTTAGTCGTAGCGTCGAACTTAAGGTCAGTAAGAATCCTTGGTGACGTAGTATGAGCGTCGGTAGCGTCGGTTTGCACAAGGTCGTGGTGAGGCGACGCCAACTTCAGGTAACCAAAATGGTAGATTTTTTGAGGTTTTTATTTTTTTACGGGTGAACGGTTTAAGATAGAATTTTTTGTTTGTCAGTTCCTTCTTATTCATCGCTCTCTTGATATGTTTCGTATTTTTTAAAAAATAAAAAAAATAAAAAATTTCATTTTTCTCCGATTGTGCTCTTCTGAGACAAAATTTGAAATTTTGGGCGCCTGTATCTCTGTAAGTATGACCCCCAGCATATTTTCGCTTTCAGGATGTCTAGATAATTAACGCAAAAAAAATAAAAAAATAAAAAAACAAATTTGGACCACCCGTTTTTTAGCTACGAGCGCTTGAAAAAAAAATTTCCCCTTAGTAAACCCTTCTCAAATATTCTGCTCTGAATATGGAAGAAAAAAAGTTTGCCGGTAACGGGTCTCGAACCCCGGACCGCGAAAACACTAGTCGGCGTCGCAACTGCCTACGCCACACTACTCGATGGAAAGTGGAGTGCTTAGACTGGTACATATTGTACTGCTCTCAATGAATGCATGTATGTATCTCGATTCATTCTTATTGTAATTCTAACACCTAACATAGATGGAATTACGAACAGAGGGTCTTATTGGATTTAAAAACATCCAAAAATACGATCTGAAGTATTGATCGTATTTTTTTTTTTTTATATATTTTTTTAATATATTTTTTTTATATATTGATCGGATCGTATTGATTGATTGGTTGATCGCGAAACCGTAAATCGTTTGTGGAAAAAACGAGCCGTTTGACGGTTAAAAAATAAACCGTGTTCATTCACGTTGATGTATTGATATAAATGTGTGAATATGGTGAGAAAAAAAGAGTGTGTTTACCGGGTCTCGAACCCCAGACCTTAAGCACTCGAAGCGCCGACGTTCTACGTACGCCACACCACATGATGGAAATTGCATGGCTTACACTGGTATAGAACACACTGCTCTCAATGTATGGCTTATCTTGTATTCAGATAGCTCGTCTACACGCCAACATTAAAACATATTTTCTCGGCTAACCGTTAATGCAAGGCAAACATTAACATGTTTCTTGTATAGAGTAAGAATGTCCAATGGAGAAAATTTAATCATTATTTTCTTAACTCTTTAACAAGAGACGCTACGCGTCGTCAAAGACGTGCTCAAATACACTCTGTTTTTTAGAATTATATTCTTTACGGCTATATTGTTTATTGTTGCGATCTTAAAGTTAATTTCCAAGGTATGTCTAACAATTGTCTACTTTGAAAAAAATCATTGCCTCGCTATGTTTGTTGTGAACGACGTCAGGCGTAGCCGAAATTTCAACGATTTTCTTGTCAAGTTCCACTTTCGGTACCGATTGTGGATGAACGGTGGTACCTAGTTAGTCGTAGCGTCGAACTTAAGGTCAGTAAGAATCCTTGGTGACGTAGTATGAGCGTCGGTAGCGTCGGTTTACACAGGTCGTGGTGTGGCGACGCCAACTTCAGGTAACCAAAATAGTAGATTTTTTTAGGTTTATATTTTTTTACGGGTAAACGGTTTAAGATAGAATTTTTTGGTTGTCAGTTCCTTCTTATTCATCGCTCTCTTGATATGTTTCTTTTTTTTTAAAAAATAAAAAAAATCAAAAATTTCATTTTTCTCTGATTGTGCTCTTCTGAGACAAAATTTGAAATTTTGGGTGCCTGTATCTCTGTTAGTATGACCCCCAGCATATTTTCGTTTTCCTGATGTCTAGATAATTAACGCAAAAAAAATAAAAAAAATAAAAAAACAAAATTGGACCACCCGTTTTTTAGCTACGAGCGCTTGAAAAAAAAAATTCCCCATAGTAAACCCTTCTCAAATATTCTGCTCTGAATATAGAAGAAAAAAAATTTGCCGGTAACGGGTCTCGAAGCCCGTACCGCGAAAACACTAGTCGGCGTCGCTACTGCCTACGCCACACCACTCGATGGAAAATGGAGCGCTTAGACTGGTACATATTGTACTGCTCCCCAATGAATGCATGTATGTATCTCGATTCATTCTTATTGTAATTCTAACACCTAACATAGATGGAATTACGAACAGAGGGTCTTATTGGATTTAAAAACATCCAAGAATACGATCTGAAGATAACAAACTCCGAAAATTGAGAAAAAAACGCCTTCAATTTTTTTTTCAATTTTCGGAGTTTTTATCAACAGATCGTATTGAATGATTGGTTAATCGCGAAACCGTAAATCGTTTGTGGAAACAACGAGCCGTTTGACGGTTAAAAAATAAACCGTGTCCATGCACGTTGATGTATTGATATAAATGTGTAAATATTGTGGAAAAAAAAGTTTTGCTGAGACAGGTCTCGAACCCAGGACCTCTTGCACGCTAATCAAGGACGTTACTCATACGCCATAGCACATGATGATACTTTCAGCACTTGCACAGGTACAAGACATACTGCTCTCAATGTTGTGCATTGTTTGGGGTATTCAGATAGCTTATATCATAACCTCCTATAGCCGTCTGAACTCCTGATACACATCCACAGAAAACACAGTTTTGGGGCTTTCAAGACTTGGTTCATTCTGCTATCATAACCTCCTATAGCCGTCTGAACTCCTGATACACATTCACAGAAAACGCAGTTTTGGGACTTATAAGACTTAGTAAATTCACGTTGGGAACATCGCTGAACAGCCAACATTAAAACATGTTTTTTGGGCTAACCATGAATCATAGGCAAACCAAAACATGTTCCATAAGTACACTGGGAATGGAAAATGCAGAAAGTGTAGACATTATTGTCTTAACCCTTTAATCCGTGACGCTGCGCAGTGTCAAAAACGTGCTAAAATACACTGCGTTTTTGAGTTTTTAATTTTTTACAGCTATATTGTTTACTTGGAGGATCTTAATGTTAATTCCCGAGGTAGATCTGACAATTGTCTACTTTGAAAAAAATTATTGCGTCGCTATGTTTGTTGTGAACGACGTCAGGCGTCGCCGAAATTTCAACGATTTCCTTGTCAAGTTCCACTTTCGGTACCGATTGTGGATGTACGGTGGTACCTAGTTAGTCGTAGCGTCGAACTTAAGGTCAGTAAGAATCCTTGGTGACGTAGTATGAGCGTCGGTAGCGTCGGTTTGCACAGGTCGTGGTGAGGCGACGCCAACTTTAGGTAAACAAAATAGTAGATTTTTTGAGGTTTTTATTTTTTTACGGGTAAATGGTTTAAGATAGAATTTTTTGGTTGTCAGTTCTTTCTTATTCATCGCTCTCTTGATATGTTTCGTATTTTTTTAAAATAAAAAAAATCTAAAATTTCATTTATCTCCGATTGTGCTCTTCTGAGACAAAATTTGAAATTTTGGGCGCCTGTATCTCTGTAAGGACGACCCCCAGCATATTTTCGTTTTCCGGATGTCTAGATAATTAACGCAAAAAAAATAAAAAAAATAAAAAAACAAATTTGGACCGAGCGCTTGAAAAAAAAATTTCCCCTTAGTAAACCCTTCTCAAATATTCTGCTCTGAATACGGAAGAAAATAAGTTTGCCGGTAACGGGTCTCGAACCTCGGACCGCGAAAACACTAGTCGGCGTCGCTATACTGCCTACGCCACACCTCTCGATGGAAGTGTGAGCGCTTAGACTGGTTCATATTGTACTGCTCTCAATGAATGCGTGTATGTATCTCGATTCATTCTTATTGTAATTCTAACACCTAACATAGATGGATTTACGAACAGAGGGTCTTATTGGATTAAAAAACATCAAAGAACGCGATCTGTAGATAAAAAACTCCGAAAATTGTGAAAAAAACGCCTTCTATTTTTTTTTCAATGTTTGGAGTTTTTATCATCAGATCGTATTGATTGATTGGTTGATCGCTAAACCGTAAATCGTTTGTGGAAAAAACGAGCCGTTTGACGGTTAAAAAATAAACCGTGTTCATTCACGTTGATGTATTGATATAAATGTGTGAATATGGTGAGAAAAAAAGAGTGTGTTTACCGGGTCTCGAACCCCAGGCCTTAAGCACTCGAAGCGCCGACGTTCTACGTACGCCACACCACATAATGGAAATTGCGTTGCTTACACTGGTATATAACACACTGCTCTCAATGTATGGCATATCTTGTTGTATTTAGATAGCTCGTCTACACGCCAACATTAAAACATTTTTTCTCGGCTAACCGTTAATGCAAGGCAAACATTAACATGTTTCTTGTATAGAGTAAGAATGTCCAATGGAGAAAATTTAATCATTATTTTCTTAACTCTTTAACAAGAGACGCTACGCGTCGTCAAAGACGTGCTCAAATACACTCTGTTTTTTAGAATTATATTCTTTACGGCTGTATTGTTTATTGTTGCGATCTTAAAGTTAATTTCCAAGGTATGTCTAACAATTGTCTACTTTGAAAAAAATCATTGCCTCGCTATGTTTGTTGTGAACGACGTCAGGCGTAGCCGAAATTTCAACGATTTTCTTGTCAAGTTCCACTTTCGGTACCGATTGGGGATGAACGGTGGTACCTAGTTAGTCGTAGCGTCGAACTTAAGGTCAGTAAGAATCCTTGGTGACGTAGTATGAGCGTCGGTAGCGTCGGTTTACACAGGTCGTGGTGTGGCGACGCCAACTTCAGGTAACCAAAATAGTAGATTTTTTTAGGTTTATATTTTTTTACGGGTAAACGGTTTAAGATAGAATTTTTTGGTTGTCAGTTCCTTCTTATTCATCGCTCTCTTGATATGTTTCGTATTTTTAAAAAAATAAAAAAAATCAAAAATTTCATTTTTCTCCGATTGTGCTCTTCTGAGACAAAATTTGAAATTTTGGGTGCCTGTATCTCTGTTAGTATGACCCCCAGCATATTTTCGTTTTCCTGATGTCTAGATAATTAACGCAAAAAAAATAAAAAAAATAAAAAAACAAAATTGGACCACCCGTTTTTTAGCTACGAGCGCTTGAAAAAAAAAATTCCCCATAGTAAACCCTTCTCAAATATTCTGCTCTGAATATAGAAGAAAAAAAATTTGCCGGTAACGGGTCTCGAAGCCCGTACCGCGAAAACACTAGTCGGCGTCGCTACTGCCTACGCCACACCACTCGATGGAAAATGGAGCGCTTAGACTGGTACATATTGTACTGCTCTCAATGAATGCATGTATGTATCTCGATTCATTCTTATTGTAATTCTAACACCTAACATAGATGGAATTACGAACAGAGGGTCTTATTGGATTTAAAAACATCCAAGAATACGATCTGAAGATAACAAACTCCGAAAATTGAGAAAAAAACGCCTTCAATTTTTTTTTCAATTTTCGGAGTTTTTATCAACAGATCGTATTGAATGATTGGTTAATCGCGAAACCGTAAATCGTTTGTGGAAACAACGAGCCGTTTGACGGTTAAAAAATAAACCGTGTCCATGCACGTTGATGTATTGATATAATTGTGTAAATATTGTGGAAAAAAAAGTTTTGCTGAGACAGGTCTCGAACCTAGGACCTCTTGCACGCTAATCAAGGACGTTACTCATACGCCATAGCACATGATGATACTTTCAACGCTTGCACAGGTACAAGACATACTGCTCTCAATGTTGTGCATTGTTTGGGGTATTCAGATAGCTTATATCATAACCTCCTATAGCCGTCTGAACTCCTGATACACATCCACAGAAAACACAGTTTTGGGGCTTTCAAGACTTGGTTCATTCTGCTATCATAACCTCCTATAGCCGTCTGAACTCCTGATACACATTCACAGAAAACGCAGTTTTGGGACTTATAAGACTTAGTAAATTCACGTTGGGAACATCGCTGAACAGCCAACATTAAAACATGTTTTTTGGGCTAACCATGAATCATAGGCAAACCAAAACATGTTCCATAAGTACACTGGGAATGAAAAATGCAGAAAGTGTAGACATTATTGTCTTAACCCTTTAATCCGTGACGCTTCGCAGTGTCAAAACGTGCTAAAATACACTGCGTTTTTGAGTTTTTAATTTTTTACAGCTATATTGTTTACTTGGAGGATCTTAATGTTAATTCCCGAGGTAGATCTGACAATTGTCTACTTTGAAAAAAATTATTGCATCGCTATGTTTGTTGTGAACGACGGCAGGCGTCGCCGAAATTTCAACGATTTCCTTGTCAAGTTCCACTTTCGGTACCGATTGTGGATGTACGGTGGTACCTAGTTAGTCGTAGCGTCGAACTTAAGGTCAGTAAGAATCCTTGGTGACGTAGTATGAGCGTCGGTAGCGTCGGTTTGCACAGGTCGTGGTGAGGCGACGCCAACTTCAGGTAAACAAAATAGTAGATTGTTTGAGGTTTTTATTTTTTTACGGGTAAATGGTTTAAGATAGAATTTTTTGGTTGTCAGTTCTTTCTTATTCATCGCTCTCTTGATATGTTTCGTATTTTTTAAAAATAAAAAAAATCTAAAATGTCATTTATCTCCGATTGTGCTCTTCTGAGACAAAATTTGAAATTTTGGGCGCCTGTATCTCTGTAAGGACGACCCCCAGCATATTTTCGTTTTCCGGATGTGTAGATAATTAACGCAAAAAAAATAAAAAAAAATAAAAAAACAAATTTGGACCGAGCGCTTGAAAAAAAAATTTCCCCTTAGTAAACCCTTCTCAAATATTCTGCTCTGAATACGGAAGAAAATAAGTTTGCCGGTAACAGGTCTCGAACCTCGGACCGCGAAAACACTAGTCGGCGTCGCTACTGCCTACGCCACACCTCTCGATGGAAGTGTGAGCGCTTAGACTGGTTCATATTGTACTGCTCTCAATGAATGGGTGTATGTATCTCGATTCATTCTTATTGTAATTCTAACACCTAACATAGATGGATTTACGAACAGAGGGTCTTATTGGATTAAAAAACATCAAAGAACGCGATCTGTAGATAAAAAACTCCGAAAATTGTGAAAAAAACGCCTTCTATTTTTTTTTCAATGTTTGGAGTTTTTATCATCAGATCGTATTGATTGATTGGTTGATCGCTAAACCGTAAATCGTTTGTGGAAAAAACGAGCCGTTTGACGGTTAAAAAATAAACCGTGTTCATTCACGTTGATGTATTGATATAAATGTGTGAATATGGTGAGAAAAAAAGAGTGTGTTTACCGCGTCTCGAACCCCAGGCCTTAAGCACTCGAAGCGCCGACGTTCTACGTACGCCACACCACATAATCGAAATTGCGTTGCTTACACTGGTATATAACACACTGCTCTCAATGTATGGCATATCTTGTTGTATTCAGATAGCTCGTCTACACGCCAACATTAAAACATATTTTCTCGGCTAACCGTTAATGCAAGGCAAACATTAACATGTTTAATGTATAGAGTAAGAATGTCTAATGGAGAAACTCGAATCGTTATTTTCTTAACCCTTTAACAAGAGACGCTACGCCTCGTCAAAGACGTGCTCAGATACACTCTGTTTTTTAGAATTATATTCTTTACGGCTATATTGTTTATTGTTGCGATCTTAAAGTTAATTCCCAAGGTATGTCTAAAAATTGTCTACTTAGAAAAAAATCATTGCCTCGCTGTGTTTGTTGTGAACGACGTCAGGCGTCGCCGAAATTTCAACGATTTTCTTGTCAAGTTCCACTTTCGGTACCGATTGTGGATGAACGGTGGTACCTAGTTAGTCGTAGCGTCGAACTTAAGGTCAGTAAGAATCCTTGGTGACGTAGTATGAGCGTCGGTAGCGTCGGTTTACACAGGTCGTGGTGAGGCGACGCCAACTTCAGGTAACCAAAATAGTAGATTTTTTGAGGTTTTTATTTTTTTACGGGTAATTGGTTTAAGATAGAATTTTTCGGTTGTCAGTTCCTTCTTATTCATTGCTCTCTTGATATGTTTCGTATTTAAAAAAAAATAAAAAAAATCAAAAATTTCATTTTTCTCCGATTGTGCTCTTCTGAGACAAAATTTGAAATTTTGGGCGCCTGTATCTCTGTTAGTATGACCCCCAGCCTATTTTCGTTTTCAGCATGTCTAGATAATTAACGCCAAAAAAATAAAAAAAATAAAAAAACAAATTTGGACCACCCGTTTTTTAGCTACGAGCGCTTGAAAAAAAAATTTCCCCTTAGTAAACCCTTCTCAAATATTCTGCTCTGAATATGGAAGAAAAAAAGTTTGCCGGTAACGGGTCTCGAACCCCGGACCGCGAAAACACTAGTCGGCGTCGCTACTGCCTACGCCACACTACTCGATGGAAAATGGAGCGCTAAGAGTGGTACATATTGTACTGCCCTCAATGAATGTATGTATGTATCTCGATTCATTCTTATTGTAATTCTAACACCTAACATAGATGCAATTACGAACAGAGGGTCTTATTGGATTTAAAAACATCCAAAAGTACGATCTGAAGATAAAAAACTCCGAAAATTGAGAAAAAACGGCTTAAATTTTTTTTACAATTTTCGGTGTTTTTATCATCAGATCTTATTGATTGATTGGTGATCGCGAAACCGTAAATCGTTTGTGGAAACAACGAGCCGTTTGACAGTTAAAAAATAAACCGTGTCCATGCACGTTGATGTATTGATATAAATGTGTAAATATTGTGAAAAAAAAGACTGCATGTAACGGACCTCGAACCAAAATATGGCAAAAAAATATGGGAAAGGCAAACCAAAATATGTTCCATAAGTACACTGGGAATGGAAGATGCAGAAAGTGTAGACATTATTGTCTTAACCCTTTAATCCGTGACGCTACGCAGTGTCTAAGACGTGCTCAAATACACCCTGTTTTTTAGAATTATATTCTTTACGGCTATATTGTTTACTTGGGCGATCTTCAAGTTAGTGCCCGAGGTAGATATGAAAATTGTCTACTTTGAAAAAAATCATCGCTTTGGTACGTTTGTCGTGAACGACGTTAGGCGTCGCCGAAATTTCAAAGACTTTCTTGTCAAGTTCCAGTTTCGGTACCGATTGTGGATGAACGGTGGTACCTAGTTAGTCGTAGCGTCGAACTAACGGTCAGAAATGATCCGTGGTGACGTAGCAGGAGCGTCGGTAGCGTCGGTTTACACAGGTCGTGGTGAGGCGACGCCAACTTCAGGTAATCAGAAGATTTTTATAGGTTTTTAGGTTTTTATTTTTTTACGGGAAAACGGTTTGAGCTAGAATTTTTTGGTTGTCAATTCCTTCTTATTCATTACTCTTTTGATTTTATTCGTATTTTTTAAAAAATAAAAAAAAAAAATTCAGGTGTCTCGGATTTTGATTGTCTGAGACAAAATTTGAAATTTTGGGCGCCTGTATCTCTGTAAGTATGGCCCCCAGCATAATTTGCTCTAGAGAAAGTCTAGATGAGTGACAACAAAAAGTAAAAAGTGTGCAAAAAGTTTTAAAAATCCCCAACTTTTGCTGTGGTGTTAATGGAAGTTTCCCCCCCCCCCCCCCTAGACTCCCCTTATGTCACTGAATGGGTAGTGTTGTTTCGTCTTCCCTATTTATATTTATATACAAGAATGATGTACTTTTAGTGATATATATACACAACAAATATTTCCTACATTAGACCAACGATATAATTACGTCTTCTTAAAAAAAATCAAAATCTGTATCCAATGTACCAGTACATTACAAAAATTATAACTGGTAAACAGAATGCCAGTCACGAAAATCCTTTACTAGATTAACGAAAAGTTGATTAATGTCATGGTAAAATAAATAGAATGTGCTGATAAAGAATTTCCCTGAAGCTTAAAACTAAAAGCAGATTACTGTGTGGTTCACTTACTACTGGGGGCATTTATTTTGTTCACTGTTATTTTTTTTAAATTTTAGGGTTTTTTGTACTTGTACTTTGCAAGCAAGTTTATACAACCGAGCAACAATGTGATAGAATCTATAATTTGTAACAAGACATATCAACTCAAATAGTTTGAAAGCTATAAATAATTATTTATCATTAAACACTTTTCAAAACAATTTATTTTTACTTTTGGATTATTTCAAGGTAAATAGTCAAACAAATTAGCCGCCCAGAATAGATTTGTGGACCCCTGATAATACACACACATAAAGTAAGTAAGTATTAGACAACATGCAGGCAAATTATCATTTATGTACTATAGGCAGAGGCAGGAGTTTATGGTGATTTTTGTTTAATATTTCGTTTTTAAGATTGAAATAGGTGGTGAATTGGTGTTGAATATTTCTGAAAAAATCGTTTTTATAGCGGTGTTAATTTTTTTATCTATTTTTGGCTACTTTGGGACCATGGAAAATGCATAGGCTAAAGATTAGAACACAAATCAACCTACATTTATTAGGTACATAGCAGTTATAGCACAACTATAAACACATTAATTAATCAATGAATCACTGAGTATGCCCATGTAAAACAGTGAACACTTATTGTAGGCCTACTCACACTAGTTTCCTTAATCTATGACTCCAAATTGCAGTGCGTTGCCGAGGACGCCGTTCGGCCGTGACGTGACTGTTGACACAAAAGCGTAAAAATTTGACGGTAAATCGCAAATTTGTCATTAATTTATTTTATTCCAACCTTATTCGTGAATAATGGGCAGAATCGCTCAAATCGCGGCTATACTTAAAAATCGCGGAAATTCGCGCGAAAAAAAATGTCATTTCCAGCACTACAAGTACCTAAAACCCTGTAGTTATGAAACATTTTCAAAGAAAATCGCGTTTATCGTTAATACCATAAACTCCTGCCCCTGACTATAGGCCTACTATACATAGTACATAGAGTATGTTTCCAGTCAATCCAGTAGAGTGTGATCTATACGGACAATAGGAGGTGGGAATGTAAGGTCGACATGTACATTAAAGAACAGTAACTTTTAGTGATGATCATTTTTATTGGGTTACAATTACAATATTTTCATTGTATTTCAAAGCTAGATAATGGGAATCAGAACTTGAAAACAACAAGAGCTACAGTATTAAGTAGTAAGAAATTGAAATCATTTTACTACATAGGCTAAAATCAAATCATAAAAACAGAACACAATTGCAGTACATATCACGTTTAGAAGTAGGCCTAGGGGTTTGTTTTGAGACTGAAGGTAGGCCTACAGATGAAATTCTTAACACTGAATACAGTTTCAAATATGTTGACCAAGTTAACACATGAATGTGAAAAGTTTCATAAAATATATAGGCCTACACCCTATATAAGGCCCGGATTCTTATGCATTTTGCATGTTTTTATGTATGCTAAGCAACTGCGTGAAATTGTATGGGCACAGGATTCATGACCTTGGAATACCAAACATGCCAAATTCTGAGGGCATATTTACTATACAGACAAGATTTGGCATGTTGGAAAATATATGCACATGAAATATATATATTGGTGACAAATTCTATTTCTTCCCTTTCTTCCATTATGCCTTACGCATCCATAATGCCAATACAAAATTACAAGGAATAAAAGGTTTTTTGGGGGCCAATATTTGCTTGTTTTTATGGGAATACACATATATAATATTTCAGTGGTTTTGAGGGAATTATGAAAATCCGGGCCCTATATATATATATATAAAGTATCATTTTTAAAATATAATTAAACATATATGCAGTAGGAGTAGAATTAACAACATTCAGTGTCTTAAAATTAAACCATTTTATAAAGTATAACTAAACATATGCAGAAGGAGTAAAATTAACAACATTCAGTGTCTTAAAATTATACCATTTTATAAAGTATATCTAAACATATGCAGTAGGAGTAAAATTAACAACATTCACTGTGTTAAAATTGTACAATTTTATAAAGTACAGTATAACTAAACATAAATAGCAGTAGTAAAATTAACAACAGTTACTCTCTTAAATTGTTAAGGTAAAATGTATATTTTAATTAATGCCATAAAACGCTTCTTAAAATGTCATAAGGTCGTCAGTATGACAGCAACCAAAGATGTATAAAAATATGGTAATTTGTGTGCAAACACAAATCAAATGAAATAGCGTAGAGAACAAATCGGAACACTACAACGCATTTGTAACGGTGGGGCAAACAGCATTTCAAACGTATGTGAATATGGGTATTATTACCACCGGAATACAGAATGTACGCATATTCATTCGAATGAAAAATATTGGAATTCTAAAAAGTACACCTCAAGCTGTTCATTTGGTGACCCTAATCCCTAAAACCCTATCAACTAGGCAAGAGCATAACAACAGTGCTCAACTAGACAATACGCTGATAGTAACACAACCTGTTTCACCTGTGTTTCACACAAAAACTAAAACAAAAAAGTACGCAGTTATTCGAGAAATGTTTACCTTGTAGTTTTAGTAGTCATTGTAAATGTAAGTCAAGGAAATGTAGGTTATATAGACAATACATAAATTCTGACTACTTAATCCTACATTATCACATACCAATTTCATATCTTAAATATTGTAAGATTGTAAGATAGTAATGTACGTATTTATGTAAGCTAGCAATATCTGAAGATACTTTAAGAAATACATTCCACAGAAAGCTATATTTTGGTTTTGATGGATTTCCAACAAGACTGCTTTTAGTACTCCACCTGTAACTTTCCTCTTAACAGCAAGGGGTATCTCGCCATGTTAAACTATGCAAATTTAACCTATTTTATCGATATATTTAGAATGCTTTCCAGATATACTGAAAAAGTGATTCTAACCAAACATTTGGTTTCGAATCAGCTAAACAATTGAATTTATAAATTTTAAAGCATTATAAATTGTTACGATCGTTCAATCTGTAATTCATTAGGCCTAATTACAAATTATTCAATTGAGAGCTGAAAGAACAATAGCAATAATTTAATTTTGTATTTTAAAAGTTAAAAATTCATTGTGTGTTTCGATTCAAAACCGATTCTTTCGTTAGTAGAATCACTTTTTCAAATCTTAGAGCGTTCTTAAGATATCAATAAATACCGTCAAATTTGCTTGGTTTAACAATTGCGAGATACCCCTTGCCGCTAAGTCAGTGTTTTGTGAGAATGTAATTTTCCAGAGATCACTGTAAGAAAATAAGTAAGATGATGTTTACATATTTCTGATAAACTGTGAGAAAAATCAAAAGATTCTTTGCTTCAGAGTTTATATGTGCTCCCAACTATACCTACAGTAAGTATGAAATTGCATATCAATGAACTATAAATTGAAAAATAACAATTAACTAACATATAGGTCTATTATGTTAATGTAGTACTGAGTAAAGACAGGCCAAGGATCCAGGGAATTGCATTTAACTAATAAGTTGCAAGATGTTGTAGAAGGACACAAGTTCTTCGTTAAAAAAATTACGCAGTTGAGGAATCAGACTTAGGTTCGAAATCTGACTTAGGTTCCAGGGGTATTTTTACTTTCTAATAAAAAAAAAAAACGTAAAACAATTTAGCAAATTGAGTAAAAAGTGCTGCCATATGGATACATTTTAAGATGTGAGAATTTGAGCTCATGGTACAGGCCTGGCTGTATAATTGAAACCCACACATTTATTTAAATATGTATTGTGAGTTTAGTTTACTTCGTCACTCACAAAGAAGTGTAGGCTGCTGGCAGCACAACGGAAACTTCTTCACAAAAACACAATGACCTCACGATTAAGTCACAGAAAGTGTGTAAAATGATGAAAGCACAACACATTGGAATCTCTCAACAAAACCAAACTAGACATTGATGTATATTATGCAATTAGCAAAGTTACTGAAAAATATTACGTTATTTTCTTTTATATAGTAATACTCTCTCTATATATAATATATACTATGTACTGTACATTAAAAAAAGAAGTCAAAAAGTATAATTTCATGGCTTAGCTGAAATCATAGGCACCATCAGGAGGTCCTGACTCATGCGTAACTGCCATTGTAATTTCATGATTTCCTATAAATATTTTAAAAGTAGCTAACAAATTGTCAGAGTAGAAAGTATTGTGCCTCACTGACGTATGACACAAGATATGGGCTGATAAATTATATGTAGGTCAACCGCAATAACACGGCTAAATTATAAAGTACTGTACGTAGATATTTCTTAACGGAAAGGTCCTATCAAAGCCAGGAAATCGCACAGTTAGAGCTTGGCTGATACTTAAATCTTTCTAATAGCTAATAGTTAGCTTACAGGTCCAATGCTACATCACAAAATTGCCATGTTTAAAGCCTAAAATGTTACATACATATGTATGTAAAGACAGAATTAGTCCTTGTCTTGTTAGCATCTATGGACTTTGGATGATGCAGTTATTCTACTTCTTGATAGAGAGGTGTGATTCCACTTCCAATGATGTCATCATCTAAAAAGAAAACATACAAGATTAAAAATAAAACAAAACTACAACGATAATGTAAAAACAAAAAAATAATTTAAAAATTTGATGTACGATTTAAAAAAAATTATAAAGGGTGATAAAGGATCTGCCTCTCAACAATATAATTGTGTTTATTTGTATAGGCAACCCAAGATTACCTTACATATGCTTTCGTCACAGGCGAGGCACTCAGCCAACCAGCGAACCGCAATACTCGCAATAATGAATCATGCAAAATGAACGTATTTGGTTGATATCCGGGATTTGGTTTGTATAAGATCAAAATACTGTACTGAATGTATAAACATTTAAACATTGTAGTGTAATTGTTACCATTGTGTGTAATTTAATTATAATTTATTGTTTAGCTGATAAAAAAAACAAATCGCAGGTAGGTATCAATCACTTTTTCAATATCTTGAAGTGTTCTTAAGAAATCAATCCATACAAAACATTTATTTAGCAAGTTAGGTCCCCTTTACCTCTAATAAATTGCTCCATTTGCATTTTCACAACCATCATAACAATAGTGCAAAATAGCATGTGCATATATATATATATATATATATATATATATATATATATATATATATATATTAGTTTTCAGGTTTTCGCGGACATGTGTACCTGTTGCAACTTTCTGGGGATTGTTGCCGCGAATAATGTACTAAAGAAGGAGGCACTGACTTACCCTTCCCTTCCTGACGTTTCGGGAAAGTCACATCTCCCATCTTCAGAGGCCCTCACTCGACGATGTGCATCTCGAGCTTCGAAGCTCGAGATGCACATCATCGAGTGAGGGCCTCTGAAGATGGGAGATGTGACTTTCCCGAAACGTCAGGAAGGGAAGGGTAAGTCAGTGCCTCCTTCTTTAGTACATTATTCGCGGCAACAATCCCCAGAAAGTTGCAACAGGTACATATATATATATATATATATATATATATTTCTTCTACTCACGCTGAGTGATCAAGACCACTAGTTGGCCGAAACGTCTCAGTTTATTTGTCTTCTCATCTATATGTTTCTCTAAGCGACCTATCTACTTTCTCAGGTAAGCTGTCGTCCTTCTGTACGTTTCCCCTCACTTGAAAATGTTTTATCTTGTTCTGAGTTCCAATTAACTCAGCCTTTTGGCCTCTCCAAGTATCCACTATATATATATATATATATATGTTGGAGAGGGTTTTTGGGTATTAGTCCACGTTTTGTATACCCAAAAAGCCTCTCCAACATCTCAGTTTGTCTACGAAAATTTACGTCTCAACATATATATATATATATATATATATGATAGGTAGAAGGATAGACAAACAGATAGAAAGATAAATAGATAGATAGTTAGCTAGCTAGATAGATAGATAGATAGAGTAGTCTGCTTACTCCCCAGTGATCAAGGTCTTGTACCGAAACGTCTCGGAAAACTTGTGTTGTCCTTTATATATATGTTGTCTTCTATCTCAATACCACAACGGTCTACAATTCACGTAAGCTGTTGGGGTCTATCCTTCTACCTATCATATTACTAGCCTTTTGGCCTCTCTTTAATCCAGTATATATACGATACTGCATAACTGTACAGTATCAGTCAGTGATATTTACCAGAATCATCATCCGAGAGGCTCTTGGGGGAGAGGCGGCAGCCACGGGCCAGGTAAGCGTTGAGTTTGCCGCACGATGCGAGTATGAGCCCAAGGAATGGTGGAGAAGGGCTCAGGGGTCTCGACATGTATTCGGGATGATACTGCGTGGCTACGAAGTAAGGATGACCTTCTAGTTCGAGAATCTCCATACGCACCTTATCACTGTCGTGGCCTAGAAACGACAAGACAATCGGGGAAGATTAGGCATGGGAAGGTTTTGAACGTTTACTAAGTTTCTCGCAGGGTTAGCAACTGTTAGCAAAGACCAATAAATAAGTAGGAATATCATAAAAATTGTGATTTTGTAGGGGTGTGCGAGTAGCACTTTTCCAAATCGAGTCGAGTTCGAGTTCGAGTAGTAAATAACTCGCGAGTTTCGAGTCGAGTTTCGAGTAGTGCCTGAATATAATAAAAAGATACAGGAAAGGAATAACTACCGGTAGAGGACTAGGCAGACTAGACAGGACCCCATCTAAGCTACCGCCGAGTTCACCTAGGCTAGGCCTTGGCCTAAAAGCTGTCCCTGGGGCCAGGCCTAAAACCATATACTGTAATTTGTTCAATATTATTGTCTCTCTAGGCCTAAGGCTCAAACGATGCTAGATTCTGCCAACTGGGTCTAGGCCTACGTGATCTAGACAAGGAAAGTACTAAGGCTTGGCCTAGGTCTTGGGATAGGCTAGGGCTATGCTCGAAGCATGGCCAAATGCTAGGCCTAGGACTAGGCCTAGGCCTACACTGTACACGGGGACCTGGCACAGGAGAAAGACTTTAAGAGAAACAATAGAACTACAGTGTAATCTGTTTTGCAGATGGGTTGTCAGATGGTCAGATGGCCACTTTTGTTTTTGTGAGACCATGTTGGCGAGATTTTCCCCATTTTGAGGTTAATAATGCAAAGATAACATTTTGAACTTAAGTTGTATGGAACGTTTTAAAAATGATTCCAAATACTTGATGATCAGTAGGGAATATAATATCTTTGATGATTAGGTACTTTTAGGTCTAGGCCAGGCCTAGGTTTAGGCCTACGACCAGGGTCTAGGGCCTAGGCCTAGGCTCTCGAAGATTCCCTTCCATTTGTTTGGCTGCCACTTCTACAAAATCCACACTTCGTTCACAAAAAACGCAGACACTTTTTGCGAATTTGCGTAAGTATATGCCTAATAAGCGTCGTCTGCGCGGTCTGCGTGTATCGATCTGCTCGATAATGATCGATAGGTCGCTTTTTCTTCAAAGTCGATTATAAAATCGATACTGAAGCTATTTTTGGATACTAGCGCTACCTATTGGCGGTATTTTTGACCAGTTGAATACGGCGGCTCAGTCGATCGAAACTACTCGAACTCGACTCGTTTTTCATGAAAAACTCGATCACCTCGAGTCGAGTAGTAACTACTCGACCGAACTCGACTTTTCGAGTACTCGCACAGCCCTATGATTTTGACATCTGATTGATCCGTGCACTAGTTTTGTTTACATTCAAAATGTTTCAAGGTTGGATGCGCATCTGAATAGTTCCTTCAAATCTTATCCTGAACTGAGTGCACGATGCACATGACCCTCATTCATCAACAAGTGTTTTCAAGTGTCTTCTTTGCACCTATGAGAGAGTGCAAGGGTGATAACATACTTTTTTTGGGGGAGGGGGGCGGTTAACCGTTTAAACGCGATTAGTAAGCTGTTTTTTTCCATCCCTAGGTAAGATTGTACCTGGAGCAATGGTGTTGAAAAGCTAGTCTCTTAGGGAACATTACAGAGCAAACGACGAAGACGAAACAAATTTACTTACCAACAAATTTGAGCCCAGCAGCTTCCAGTTCAGCTACATACTTGGGATTCACTTCGTAGCGATGGCGATGCCTCTCCTCAACACCAGCTTGTTTTCCATACAGTTGCTCTGCAAAAGTCAAGCGTTTCATTCAACTGGCACTTTATACTTGTCCAATTGAAAAATAAAATTAAAAATTAAAAATCGCTTAAAAATTTAACTGACTACTCGCACACTAGGCCTACACAAAAAAATAGCACACACACATGTAGACTAAATTAAATATAAAAAATGTACTTCTGTAGGGCTATATACCTACTACCTAGGTACCTAAAAACACGAAAAACAAAAAAATCACCGAAAGTGTATACAGTACAACTACATAACAAGAACACTATTAAATGTTTTTTTATTTTAATTGTAACATATTGTGACAGGCACATTAAAACCATAAGGGCTATGCACAACATCACTATGTAAAAGCTGCTGCTGATGATTGTAATTAATTGACATTGCAAAAATGTAGGCTATATGTTTTTGGCACATTTCACAGGTCTTCGTGGATATTTTACCTTCTCCAAAAGGATTTGAATTATGGCAGCAACCCTGAATTAATGTTACTTTTTCATAAATCGTAATCAACAGTATGGCTGCCCAACGATAAAAAAATCATATCAATATCAAGGGAAGAAATCTCAATATCGTAACGCGATATCGAAGTTTTCAAGTAATGTATTGATATCAGCAATGTTGGAACTTTTCTCGTCTGTTTTTAGGATTTCCAGACCACCCGGAAGCCACTAATTAAAATAACAAATTAGGTAAATAATTGAACTTCAAAATGTCTTACAATGTGTGTCAATATGTGTTTTGTATTAAATTCAAAATTTAAAATGTCCACACAAAACAGCGACAAAAATGCAGAACTGCAACACTGCCAAAGTATAAAGGGGAAAAATAGTTTTTTTAAAGAATTAGGCGCATGTTCGATATCACAAAATTAACTAAGTATATTAACCACTATTATTACTATTATTTATTATTATTCTGTATAGATATTGAATAATTTTTCCATTATCAATATCATTGGGCAGCCATAATAAAAGAGTAACTAGGGGCAAATTTTGGTTTGAGTTATGTTGTACACAGTTATGGAGTCACCATCACTTACTTATAATTGAGTTGTCATGTGTAAATATCGTGTATCGTTTGCCAAGTCTCATCGTTCCACCCATCTGACCAGGGTTGTGCTCTGGCATATCGATGACAACTGGATCTTCCGTCTCTGGATCCAATTCGGTTGTGTTTGCAAATGGCTTCATTAAAATGTTTCTTGAGAATTCAATTACAGCTGTTTGTAGTCCAAGGCAAATGCCAAGGAAAGGCTTCATTTTTTCTCGACACCACCTGCAGGCCTCGATCTTCCCTTCGATACCTCGCTTTCCGAAACCTCCAGGTACAATCACGCCACTGGAAAGAGAAGGAATGATTATGGGCGATGTGCGTAGTTGGATACGGGTAATGGGTACCCGTCACCTTCCCTAATTGAAAGTGGCAAGAGGCAGTGAAGATCATGTGTATAACTAAAACTAAAGGCACAAACAAATAAATGCAATACTAATAAATATTAAATAATCATATTCCCAATCCTACATATTTATGTAAGCTAATGAAGCACAACATTGATAATGAAGGCTTCTTTATGTTTTTGTTTTCTGGATATGCATCACTTGTTCCATTACACAGACAACATGCATAAAAATAGTGTCAATTACATGGTAATTACTCAGTCGCACTTCCTAATCTAGTTCGGCACCAATGAAAACTAGACAAATCAGACTTACTCGCTCTTGCAAAGCTGTTGCCACGCCACGTGATAATCTACTGGGCTCAGATGTTTGGTTGCATCTTCTAAATTAGCAGCTTCAATGTACTGGAAATAAAAATAGATGTAAATAATTGTTTTTTGTTCATACCGCATGTAACAGCGCCAGATTTGTGGTTTTGGTTTACTTTACCATAAGGTTGAGTCTGTAACCCGCTGCAACTGCGGCGTGCTGCAAGGCTTTGGTCACGGACGCATACGAGTCTTCCAGTTTCGTGTACTTGCCAACTAGTGCTATGTTCACTTCTTTCCGTAGCGTATCAACCCTGAAACAAGGTTGTAAAATCGTTAATGAATGGTTCTACATTTTACCAAATACAGTGGGACCTCTATGCATGGTTTTTGAGGGGACTGTACAAAAACCCGTTGGATGCCAAAAATCGATAGTAAGAAAAGTTAAAAATCACACATATGTTAATGCTAAATTTAATGATGCCAAATATTGTCTTTAATAGCTAACCCCTTGATCCTAGAATGTAACATGTAACATAAAAAGGAAAATAGCTTACCTCTCGGCCAGGTCTTTCCATTTCTGCATGAAGCGTCTAGGTGGTGGCATAGCTATGTTTAATTGAAGCCGGTCATTGAAGAACTCGACAATACCTTGAGCCTCCATTAATATAGGAACTCGATAAATTGACGACAAATCAGGAATGCAAATCACCTGTATGACACGTAGGAACAAATTAAATATTTTCTAAAAGAATGTAGGCCTAGGCCTATTTGTACAACATTTAATAGTGAACAATAACCTCTAGAAATGCACAGCCTAGAATAATGAAAGGTAACTAACAGAAAATGTAATTGGCTTGAAGTATTGTGTAAATTTCAGCTGTATAGAGGGCATACCGGTAGGCCTAACGGTAATGAAATTTATTGGCACACCCGTTTTTAGAAAAGCCTAGCTAGCCTACTAAAACATATACTTTCATTGCAAGTAACAAGTAACACAGATATGTTAACAAAGTAGCTGTTATAGGATATCACAAGTCAATTAAGTAAATAGGGCCTACTTCAAATGATTTGTGTCATTTAAGCCATTTTGCCATCATAACAAAAGACGCACCTGTTGGACCTTGGGGAGTTTTCCATTATTGATCATCAGTATAATCAACTAAACAAATGTGCAAATTTTAAGCTGGTCAGAATTTCGTCCGGATAAAAACTTATCTCCCCTGGCTATAAAAAAGTGTACGTTCTGATCTTACCTGTGCAGGTGCAACATGGCAAAAGTTAGAAATCTTGTCCTTGACACTTTGATCGATGGGCTCCTCACTCCGACACACGATCAGGTCGGGAGACAAACCCAGTCCTCGTAATTCCCTCACACTCGATTGGGTAGGCTTCGTCTTTGGCTCACCAGTCGAACGTGGCTACAGGTACAAGAACATTTCATAAGAGATGTAGGCCTACATAGCTCTATCACACAATTAACAAATCTCAAGCAATAACAATCTTGCTTCAAATCCACAAGTCACCACCACGTAATTTAGATTATCCCTATTGGCAATGGTTCCAAAGCTGTAGTCCATGGACTTGTGAAAACATTCTGAAGTTCATACATTTTTTATAAACTTCTACAGTAGGCCTATGGCCTATACCAGGGGTGCCCAACTTAATTTAGAAGTGGGCCACATGGCATAATTATTCAATGTTGGCGGGCCACATATATATACACGTATATAGCCTGGTTATTCTATATCTATATCAAATTCCCCGTCAGAAAATGGTCCTCCCCCCCCCCCCCCTGCTAGTAATTGTGTGCAACACGAAAACTAGCGCGGACAGACGCTTGATTCTCATTTCCCTTCTTTTTAAACATACTGTGCTGCAATACAAGATTTTTCATAAGTTTATTTACCTTTTCAATTCGAATTAATCCTTTATTTATGTATTTATCTTACTCGTTTTTGTGCTTCGAGTCATGATGCCTTTGCAAGATCACAACTCTAAAAGGGTGAAACATATTTGCGGGGACATTTGGTAAACCAGTAGCATTTGTTGTCTGTGCCAGAGTCCTCGCCAATTAGTAAATCGGACGTCGCCACAGAAAACAATAATACCACCCCTTCCTCGGCTTCCAAGAAACTAGGCTTGACCGAGAACAAAACTAGAAGTACAAAATAATTCTGATAATTGTTCGCTGCAAAGTCTAAAATATAGTTTTACACATATCCACCGAATAAATTTCAAAACGATCTGCTTTCAGATAAAACTGATTTTTTTTCGTGGGTTTAGTCGTGAGACGAATGAAAATGGGAGGTGTGGGCCAGATGAAATAGCTTGGCGGGCCGCATGCGGCCCGCGGGCCGTATGTTGGGCACCCCTGGCCTATACTATAGAAGTTCATAAAATTGTTTGTAATCAATAGTAGGAATGTTAATCACAAATGAATGAATTCATATTCATATTTTATTGGACATAGTTTTCATACAGTCATGATGTACATCAATTTGACAGAGTATTATTATTATGATTAATCATAATCCAAAGTGGAGGAACCGGTTGAACTTCTTGGATCTGACGTTATCACTAGTAACGAGAAATATTTGGCTATGCCAATACCCAAATAATATCTGGTAGTTCAGAAGTAGATAACTTAGTCTTGCAGAGATCACAGTGAAATGCTAGAACTCGCAATGAATAAGCATAAGGTAAACACGAACTCACCTTTGGTACTAGCGAGACATGTGCACAGCAGAAATTCTCTTTTTTCACCCGGAATTGAAACTGCCGGAAAGCCTCAACAAATGGCATCCCTTCAATATCTCCAATTGTTCCACCTAATTCAATGATGCAAACCTAAAACAGAGCTGATTATTTAAGACTAGAACATGTGAATACTTGACTACAAGCCACTATGTAAGCTACAACACACAACTGAAACCCTCGAAACGTGTATTTTAGGATAACTTGCAAAGGGTTTAAGGGACTCGTGAGAGGGGAAAGGAGTCTTGGGCCAAATTATATTTGCACTTTTTCACGTTTAAATTGCATAAAATTGGATGTAAGCACGAAAACTCAGACCATTTGTTAGCTATTACTATTAGCTCACTAGGCATACTCCAACTATACAGATGGAATCAATGCTTCAAGCTTATGTTTGTCTTAAATCTTAATACCTATGAAATATAATTTGTAGGCCTACCTGTGGTATAGCACCATCTTGAGTGACTGGCTGACTAGCAACACGCTCGACCCACTCTTGAACGGCATCCGTTATATGTGGCACAACTAGAACATTCAAGTATGTTGTTTAAGCTAAGAAAGAACACTTTCACACAAGTATGTACAACATCTTGGCCCTGCAATCTACAACAGCTATATTCCAACAGAATGAAAAGATATAGCCTAAAAGCAACAAGAAATGTATTTATTAATTTATTTTGAAGCTAACAAATAAATAATTTACATGTAAAAACTGGGAAACATTTCACAACTAAAGAGAATCCGATGCAAAAACACTAGTTTGGTATTTTAAAGTTAACTTTTATTGGTACTATTTACTAGTATTTATAAGTAACCTCCAATGCATTTAATGAGGGTTCATCAGGTGTGAGCTAAACCATAACAGTGCCCTTGCCTACCTTGCACCGTCTTGCCAAGGTAATCGCCTTGCCTCTCTTTGTTGATTACTTGCTGGTAGATCTTGCCGGTAGTTATATTATTGTCACGATGTAATGTGACGTCCAAGAATCTCTCATAGTTTCCAAGATCCAAGTCGACCTCTCCGCCATCGTCCAAAACGTATACTTCCCCTGTAATAACAAAGAGACAGTGATTACTGCTTGTTACATGTGGGTACGTCTACAGTTCTTGGCCAAGATAAGAGGACCTTTGCTGGGCGTAGGTAATGCTGAAGTCATTTGTGGGAGGTCTCTGGGCATTTTGTCTTGCTCAACTTTCAACCTTACAAATACTTAAACTAAAATGTTGCCTATCTTAATCTATGTCTCATAGGTAGAGGTGTTAGTAAATGGTGTTATGTTTTCTTAAATTTCGTTTATAGATTTAATAATTTCGATGTTATGGCGGTGTTATGCTTTTTGGGAGATTTTCTACAGTAAATTTCACTAGAAACATGTTTAAATTAAAAAGGAATTTGAATGTAATTTGATTTATTTGAATTGTATGTACAAACTAGTACTAGTTAATACGAAGTGTATTAACATTACCATTACCGGTACCTGTGTTTGTCTAGTGTGTCTTTACGGTCGAATTAAAGGCGGCAGTCACAACACAAGAATCTTCTTGTCCGTCCGTAAAATCCCTCAGAATTGTACTCGTTTGCTCTGCTTGACGCGGAATTTCAGCAAAAATGAATCGTTGATCTTCTTAACGAAATCATCATTATAATGAAAAAATATAAGGTCCCCACAATTGTGTTGTAATGACGTTTGACTTGTAGGAAATACGAAGCTAGAATTAGTAAGGTTATGTTTACCTAGTTCACTGACAGATACATCACTGCCATGTCGATATAATGTTATGCTAGGCACCGCCACCTAAAGGCTGTACTGGCCGGAAATGCCGACATATTGGAGGAAGTAGATGGGAGTAGGATGAAAGATGGACAAGTGGAGTGAGGTGTTCGATGTAGTCTGTCGAAAAATAAAGACGTAATCCATTCAATCCGACAGTGATTTAATATTAGTTACGAACCCTACGTTGCTTCCTTACAGACTCTAATAATAAATTTAAATTTAAAAAAAAAATTATATAATAAATTAAAACAATCGAGATTTCGTGTTATTTCGCTCTTTAATACAAATTTCGATGTTATGACTGGAAATTGACGGATTTTGCGAATTTTCGCGGTGAAATTTTGATGTTTTTAAGGTGCCTATCAACAGATGTACACTTTGTTTATCTCCCCCTTCTTTATCAACACTTTTCGCGGTCCGCGAAAAACAAACACCTCTACTCATAGGTCATAGGTGGGAATGGGCTATTTGTTTTTCTGCTCTGCTACTGATGTTTTATAGACCCAGACTTTGTATATTTTAGGCCTACCTTTGTTAGGCTACCCTTTCTTGGCCATCCCCTATGTTGGCCTACTAATTTCCAGATTGAAGGATGGACATGGTATGAAAACTAAATGTGCAAAGCTGTGTATTATTCTTTGCGGTAATTTTAATTAGGTACCCTAAATGCCACAGTGAGCTACAAATAATCGATACTTCAACTATCATTTTGACTTCTCCATCAGAATTACTTCAATTTGCACCAGCTGGGCAAGATTTCTCAAATGTTCTAACAATAAAATTTAAAATTGACATTAAAATAGCCTACCTAGATATAATAGCCTTCACCTGGGGGTGCTGATCTACCAGTCAAGAGACATAGCCATCCTTTTCAGAGTATTTCTTGCAAATATGAACTGTGATACATTGTTGCTTCACACTAACACGTTGGATTGAAAGTGCAGGGGGGATTTCAAGCATTGCTAGGCCTATATATTACCTATTTATATTTTGTATGAGATCCAGTCTATTTCCAATTTTCTTAACTCTAACTTACTTTTTATTTAGTGCCTAAAATTTAATGTGGGTTATTGATGTGGTACCCTATCCCATAAGTGAAATTTCTTTATAACAAACTCTCAGGGACCAGAATATTATTTTATTATAAAAAATATATTTCTTTATAAGGACTGTACATTGTATGTATGTATGTATGTATGTATGTATGTATGTATGTATGTATGTACTGTATGTATGTAGGTAGGTGTATGTATGTATGTATGTATGTATGTATGTATGTATGTATGTACTGTATGTATGTAGGTAGGTGTATGTATGTATGTATGTATGTATGTATGTATGTATGTATGTATGTATGTATGTATGTATCTATGTATGTATGTATGTAGGTATGTATGTATGACGTATGTATAGTGATGTATAAATTCCCGGAATTTATTTTTGGGGAATATTCCCGGGAAAATTCCTGGTAATATTCCCCAGAGTCGGGAATTTTAGGGAATTTTGTTACGGCTACAAGACTAAATGATAGGTCAAGTAAATGCTCCCAGTAAAAACAAGATGTGTCATAAAATGCTTGAAATTATTTCTATTTACGCTACCTATGTTAGGTGGGGGGGTAAGCTGACAGTAAATTTCCAATCTAAAAATATGAGTTAGTTTGTTTTATGACAGATAAGGGATTTAATGGCGTTTTCCAACGGCCGCACTGGACCGCACTGAGAGCGCTTTCAACGATTAAAACAACAAAGCACAACCATAGGCCTGCGCAGTGTCTAACATTAGACCCCGCACGAGGTGGCGCGGTACAACTGGGGTCTGGGCCGAAGCCCCAGCCGCCGGATGCAATTTCGCCCATGACGAAATTTTTTTCGGTTGATGCATTAACTTTTATGGCATAAAACGCGAGTTTAGTACGCGATGAGGCATTCCAGTGCCATGGGATCTTGTGGCCTGTATAGAGCCATGTTTCGTTTCATATGTTTCGTTCCGATGGCGGTCGAAGTTGACACATTAGGTCCGGCCTGAGCCGTGCGCACGTCTATGCGCACAACAAAATAATAGGCGCCCTGAGTGCAGCCCATTGGAAAACGTCATAAGTGTATAATATATTATCTGCGGTTTTACTAATGTAAGGGGCGCTTTCATTTAGGGACCTACTTAGCATTATATAAGCGGACATATTCAGCCATCAAGAGAAAATTTAACTAAATATCAAAACAAATGAGTTGTATGTAGGCCTAATAATAAGGTTGTACCAGTTGTACTGTATACACTGTCAGGGAAACACCAGCTTGCAAAGTCCCCCAAGAATGCAAGGCCAGCATGACAACCCCCTTCCCCCCCCCCCCCCCACCTACAACAGTATCTAGTGGGTTTATTGTAGGCCTAAGCCTACTACTTATGTATAATGACCTGGGATGAATACATTCATCTGGGAATTGGTTTCATAAAAAAAAAAACATAAATTCCCTACTTTTGGGAATTTATATGGGGTCGGGGAATATTCCCGGGAAAATTCCCGTTCCCGGGAATATTCCCAGGGGAATATTTCCGCCCGTACATCACTACGTATGTATGTATGTATGTAGGTATGTATGTATGACGTATGTATGTATGTATGTATGTGTGTGTATGTATGTAGTAGGTATGTATGTATGACGTATGTATGTATGACGTATGTATGTATGTATGTTTGTATGTATGTATGTATGTGTATGTATGTATGTATGTATGTATGTATGTATGTATGTATGTATGTATGTATGTATGTATGTATGTATGTATGTATGTAGGTATGTATGTATGTATGTATGTACAGTTTTATTTCCATGATTATATTAGTTAAGTATAATATAGGCCTAAGTTAAACATAATATGCATAATGTTATGTTAACCTTTCAAGTGTACAGGAAAAATAGTACAGTCAATCAGAAATCAAAAAATAAATAACCTTCTATAGCCTATAATGAAATTATAAAATATTAAATACATAACTGAATAATATTGAAATAATAAATACATAATTACAAAACAAAACATGCCTTATCTATGCATTGCTATTTTAGTTTTCTTACATAGGCCTAACTATTATTTTTATATTAACAATTAATTTGTTTCCTGAAATTACAGAGCATGGTTGCTTCCAGTGCTGGAACAAGCTTTAATTAATAATAAAAAAAAAATGAAAATAATATAAACCCTATAGCAATAATAATTATAATTAACTAATTATTACTCATCATCAACACCATCATTATCAATAGACTATTTATTTGTTATTCTAAGTAAGGTAGGCTTACTTTACTCTGAATTCATTGGCTCATTTAAATATTCTTCTATAGGCCTACTGTAAAATGCTTTGTTAATGAGGAACTGTTTAAGTTTTGATTTGAAATTACTGGCTAAAATGTACTCTTTAATATTGCAATTCATAAATGATTATAATGATACTTGCATATGATGTGAATTTAATTGGGAAAGTATTAAGTGAAATTTTTTATTGTGTATCTGATCTTGTATTCGTGTATTATAAGTATCTATTTTGTTATTCTCCTTGAATAGGCCTATTCCAAATTATTTATATAAGACAGAAACAACATTTATTTCAACGTTATAAAGTAGGCTATAGTTTAATATTAGGCCTACAAAAAGAAGACTACATAATTTTATGTTAAAGTACAGTTAAGATTATAGAATATTTTCATATGCAGGTAAACATTGTGAGGGGGCAATTGTAACAATAGATAACCATTGCTGGAACAGGAGGCAGAAGATCTAGAACCAAACAGAACCTAGAGACCAATTGCATGCTACCACCACCAAAAACAGTACAAAGGAGTGGAGATATTAATAAATTTGGAACATGTGTAACCATTTGACAGTGAAATTATTGACAAGTTCTCCACTAATATCCAGACACAGTATTTCAACTTGCATTTAGTGGATGCAGCAAATATTCTTGGAACAAGTGCAAAAAGAAACAACAATCAACTTATTGGATAAAAATAAAACTTCAATGTGTTCACCAAACTTCTTTCTAAGGGTCTTTAAGCAAACCTGATCCAGATCACTAGACATGGCAATCTGCCCACCCTGATAACCATAGCCAGATTACAATCTGAATAGGCTAATTCGGATCAGGTTTGAGTAAAGACTTTATATAGCAGCATAAGATTCACACAGAAAATGCGAACAGTTACGTTTCAAACAATATGAAACAGTACCTACGGCAATGAAATAGATTATTCCCGGCGTAACTGTCAAGTTGCAATATGAGAACTATGTCATAGCCACAGGACAAAGTAATCCAGTCAAAAAGAAAACAATCAAGCTGTAACACTTGTTTTGCTAGGTAGGCCTAATAGGAAAACTGGAAAAAGCTGTGTAAAATATTCTAACCACTAGATCTGGACATGGTACAGAATTTAGAATGGCATAGAATTAAGAATCATGGGTACAGTGAAGTAGGCCTATGCACTGGGATTAGATTGTGTGAGATATCATATAAGGTCATCAGAAGTCAGTCCAACTAGGCTTTTCAACATAACATGGCTAATGAGCTAGTAAATACAGTTTCATATAGCCTAAGTTGTATCTTATACAATTTGCCACGCAAACCTTTACGGCAACCTTAACTTAGGCCTATCACTTCTTGCTTCGTCCACTTGGAGCTTTTCATTTCTTTTGACTGCCCTATAGCTGTTTGACTAGTCTAAGGCTATCCCACCAGCTGTTGACAACCGGATATTTCTGTCTCTCTATAGACGGTTCGTTAATTATTGCAAGTGCAGTTCAATCAGTGCATTTCCAACGCAAGTATGTGTCTGAAAATGACATGAAACGGACACGACATTTTAGCATAATATATAGCTACACTTACAAACTGTCTCAAATATTCGTCGATTTGCCACAATCCTTTGCCACAATCAAGCATGCACATTTGATTTTGAAAAGTATCTACTGTGGACGGGCTATTTTTCTACGATTACGATGTCAACAATTGTGCTTTGATCTCAAGTAAGCTCTTTGACGGATTTCCGGATTGAGATTGCGATCACGATACCGACAAATTGTGGTTATAGCTTAAAGTCTAGAGGTGATCATAACCTTACTTTTTCAAGGCTAGGGCCTACAGTGTCTATTGGCACGGCATTTGCAAGGCCTAGGCCTAGGTCTAGCCTATGCTTATAGGCGTCCAATGATGAATTAACACGGGAGCACTCAGTTCCTTGTTTATTACGCAAAGATGCAATGCTCAAGGCCTACTTCAGGGTAAGCTGTTGCTTCTGTACCCACGTGCACGTTTCTAGGACCAACGTCATGAGGGTCAATATTGAGGAAATTAAATGCACTGGTATGAAAAATTCTACACACTGAAATCAACTTAATAAATTATGACCCTAAGATGACTTACCATGTTCATATGGAGAGAATGTACCTGCATCAATGTTGATATATGGATCAATCTTGATCGAGGTTACATGTATATTACAGCATTTCAATATTGTTCCAAATGAACTGGCGATTACCCCTTTACCAACACCACTTATTACACCTCCAGTAACCAAAATATACTTCATACTGAAATTATTAGGTCAAGATCACAATAGTGGCGTCGCTAGCAAGACGGTAAAAATACAGTACAGTGCGCGTCGTGCCTTATCTACTTGTCGGCGTTGCGCCAAACTCCGATCTCCAAGCTGATGTGAGCTGGTGGTGAAGGGTGGGGGAAGGATGTCGGCTGCAGGACCTGCCGAAAGTGCGCAAGCTTGGAATGTTGCGTTCTATTCTATTTCTATTATATTGTAGCAAAATAAATCAGAAGGAAATATTAGTTATGGACACATAACCCTTCCCTGTGTAACAGTACATTATAATAATGCAGAATGCTAACAGTACTTCGCAGTTCACCGTAACAAATTAAACTTATATAATGTTTTGATATTTTCTTTGGACAAATGAAATCAGAAACAATAACTTCCTCAACACAATCAATTTTTATGGCAACGCATCAGTTTGGAAGAACATTTAACTGGAAGAATGCAACAAACAACCAAAAACAACTGAAAATTAAATATACCGCGCTTCGCGGGAACCTGTTGTCCGGGCGAGAGAGAGACGCTGTGATTGGTCTGCGTGCGGCGGAAGTACTTTTGTTGTAGCTGGTGCCCTGGTGCCCTCACATTTTTTATTTATAAAAACGATCTGAAACTTCACACATATTTATGGAGGGATTAACGCCCCACGTCCCAAACAACTCTACTTTGCACCTTCTTTGCACCGAGAATAGTCACTGAGCGCGCCATAAAATAATAAGCAGCGTGCCCCGTGGGCCAAACGAACATTTATTGTTTGAAAGAATTTGAAAGAATCCTGTCAATGTCAACCGGCGATCTCTTTAAACATTAAAGAATGTTGTATTATAGCTTCCACAAGAAGTTCGACATTTCAGGATGTTCCCAACACTATAAGCATACTCCTACATCAAAGTCAGCTCAATTCTATTAATCGGAAATGTTCCTTTTGATAGTTAAAAATTGATTAATAATCAATGGTTGAAACAAGAAATATAGTGGACAAAAATGTCAACAAAGGGTATTTACCCCACTGCAAAGGAAAAAAATGGTTAGATATGAACAAAAAATGTTATGATTGTATAACCTGACATATTAGCTACAACTTTGTCGCTGATCAAACTCATAAGTAGGGCTAGGATGTTCAGGACCTTTCAAAGTGAGAAAAAGGCAGGCAAATAATACCTTTAAAACAGCAAAAAGGGACCTAAAATGGACCTATTGAATTTAATCGAATTCTATTGGTTTCATTACTTTCACTATTGTTTTATTAAATTAATTCAGTTACACAAATATATTTTCGTGGAAAGGGGGGGGGGGGGGGGGGAATAGTTTTGTCGATGTATCAAACACAAGAAGAAAAATTAAAAACATAATTTTATCTTTTTAATTTAATTTCACATTTAAGAAAAACGTACGTATTATAAATTATTTCATTGTGTCGTGTTTTATATTAAGCCTGGTCTGCCGTATAATGCTGATTGTAGAGCTGTTTGAATTATGCAGCCTGTCCCTAAAATTAGAAGAGTTTTAATTAAAATAGATAGATAGATCCCTTTATTTATAATGCAATTAATTGTTAAAATATGAATTAGACATACCTTCAAGCTCATCTCATCTCTGACTCATCGTTACAGTATTCGACAACAAACAAATCATTGCGTATGCTTGGCCCGATGATGTGGCAAGCTCGACACTGCACTCGCACGTTTTGCATCCGTTTTAGCAAATTATATCAAAATAGGAAAATAGTCCCTTAAAAATGCCCAAAAAGGACCTTTTCTCATGAAATGATGTAAATAGGCATTTTAAGGCAAAATAAAATGCATATTTTTGGCATCCCTAACACTTGAAACACACTTAAAACTATTTTCCAGGCGAGTATTTACCAATAGAAAAAAGGAGATGTCCTGAACATCCTAGCCCTACTCATATAAGTATCGTTTCTCTCATCATTTCTCTCACCAGTGGTTGTTTTATCTCGTGCGCGCTTCAATAAGAGGTAGCTCTCCATAATCTTTAGTCGTATTCTACTTCAACAATAAACTCAACGTTTTTACGGCAGTCGAGCGTGGATGGCGGCCAGCAGTTGCTTCGCCGCTATATACTAGAAAATTAACAACAACGATTCTATAAAGTTCACGTTTCAGAATTTGACCAAAAACAAAGTTAAAACAAATATTAGGCTACACAATCATTGAGGGATTGAGTCCTACTAACAGTCCTCGGACATTTCTTTCCAGCTTTCCAAACACCCTACTAACCTATTTAGTCACCTGAAGAGGGGCACATCAGGTAAAGCTGGTCTGCACTATAGAACGGGTATTCCTACGTAGAATGATTAAGTATTAGTAATTAATGCTGTGTAGTGTATTATTCTATGTTTGTGTACAACATACATTTAAAAAAATATGTAATTATTAATTTAATCATATCATTAATTCAATAGTAATAATCAAATAATGTATTATTAATATTTAAAAATTATATTTTTACTATAATTATTATTGAAGATTGTACTTGTTGTGAGTGTGTTGTTATGACTGTTGTTGTTGATTGTTATTGTGAATGGCATACTTGTAATGTTTGTTTTTTAATTAAATTGTAAGAATACTGAAGTGGAAGTCTATGCATATTTTATTTTTTCTCCATCACCACCCCACCACAGAAAAATGAGTTACCCACTGGACAAACCAACAATAACCATCAGGGTCAATAGGGCATCCGGCCTTGTCTTATACCCCGCGTGTTCCCAAAATGTGCACCAAATCGTGGCTCGACTCTGACGAAACTTCGAAGTGCGCCACTCAAGTTGCCTCATCACCATAAAACTGCGTAGATATGACTAACAATATATTTTTATTACTCGATTATCTCAAAAAATAGTAAATCATATTTATTTATGAAGTTTAGCACTTGATTTGAGTGTTCTGGTTAATTGTTATTGTCGGTCGAAACCAAATGTCGCACATGGACGAGGATGATTTACTATAGCAGAATCGTGAGCAATATATAGTATATACAAATCGTCGCTGTAAATGTAATTACTGTGTTATGCAAAACCTAATAATTTTTAAAATGTGGTTTTGTAAAGAACGTTAATACTGCTGCTATTAATTACTACTATACTATTAATTTCTCAACTAAAATGATGACCAAACTTATAAATTACCAAAAATTATGATAGTCACGCAAACTTATGGCTAAAATATACTAGTGATGCCACTGACATCCTTAAAATGGATTAGGGCGGGGTGGGTTTCTATTATGTGTATCATAATGAATAAGGGACATGTTTTGATCCGCCCCCCCCCCCCCCCCCCCCCCTAACACCGGGGCACGAATGGGCGACGGATTCATTCTTCTCCCATCGTTGCAACTGGCCTTTTGGTCACTTCCAATTCATAGTTCCCACGTGACGTCACAGCGGCCATGATTGCGACACAATAGATGAGGGCCAATCATATGGCAAATATTATTCAAATTTTGTAAATAAGCCTAATTTGAAATTTAAAAAGTAAACAAAATTAATAAAAAGAAAAAAATACACCACATACAACAACAAATTTTATTAAAACGAACATGCTGAATTTTAAAGAACTAAGAATACCTAACGAAATTAGGTATTTTGTTTCTACTTCAATTCGCTTCAACTCTTCTACACAACATACTAAACATATCACCAAAATTCCCGCCACCCACATAGTTTTAAGTTCGTCGAAACCATCAATTCTTATTCAGTATCTTTCCATGTGTAAAAGCCCATCCATATTCCACAGAGTTTTGTAATTGACAATATCAGGTATTGCAATAGTCACGTACGACGAGTTAACGACAACGACATGTCATAATTCAATTAAGCTGACGTTTTACTCAGTTAACGTGCGCGATAACGCCCCCCGAGTATTGGTATAAGAAGAGACCCTCGCAGCCCTCAAGCATCATCAGCATTGTTCTCTCCACATCGACACAACAGCTGGAAACATGAAGACCATCGCCATCTTTCTCTTGTTGGCAGTCGGTGCCCTGGCAGCTTCGTCGAGTACATTCAGAGGAAATGTGAATGTGAGTATAACCGCAGGTCGTGAAATAAATTACGGAGATAAATTATTTACATACAAAAAAATTAAATTATGTCTCAAGAATGGACTTCAAAATCGAAAATCTGAATTAACAGCGTACTGGAGTTTGGTAAGCTCTACATTCTGAATGCTTGAAATGTGTCTTACATTATAATCAATATGGCTTGTATTTCTAATTTTAATAATCAAATAACTACGCTATTGGTTATAATATTTCATTCAGTATGTCCGATTTTCGATTTCGAGTAGTTGGAAAATATCTTTTATATTGACGATGTCCATCCATGTATTATGTATAATATGTATACGAATGAAATAAATTGAAATTTAATTTCTTGAAGTATAATTAAAAAATTAAAATGTTCTTCGGTTTTTGACGTAGAGATATCCTTTGCTCTTAGCACAGTCCATTCCATATAAAATCTCTTTCTGGGGCACTCGCCCCAACATCTCTAAATGTCAAAAGCGTCTTGTTATAGTCCTGAAATTCTGTTCCCACTAATTCGAAAACTTTCTTTTCAGAGCAACTAACATGTATTTTATTACATTTTCAGGCCGGCGCGAACCCTTACGAACAAGAGAACCTAAACCCAATTGAAGCTATCAAAAATGTCATACAAGAAATAAAAAACAAAGTAACTACAACACAACTATACTAAGTTATTACATTTAAATCTTTATTTAAAATGGCGACAAAAACTATCATCCTGACGTGTGTTATAATATGTCACCACTTTCCTCATATTAGTAAATTAAATAAACCGACATAAATACGTAGAAGCACAATCTGGGGTGTAACCGTTGAGTGAGTATAGGGTAGAGCTTCGACGCCATCGGCAGTTTGTCTACCGCGTCTTACCGTCCAACATACTTTGGTTGGGTTGTAGAGTTCGCAAACTGTACACAACGACAGAGCTTTCGGCTGTCTTCGCATATCTTCGGCGAAGTAGCCGACCAATCAGGCTCCGTCATCGCGTCGCTTTGCGAACCCGTACTTAATGTGTGGCAGTAAAAGGCGGTAGACAAACTGCTTACGGCGCTGTGCGTCTACCCTATATTACTCTACAGCTACACAACAGCGCGGGTTGCAGATCGTAACAGCGTTTATACCGATAGGGGCTCAGTGCTGGCTCCCATGCTAGCACGTATACGCGATCAAAAACACATTTTTTTAAATTTAATTTTGAACATTACCAAAGACCTCGTTTAAGGTTGCCTCCTTATAAGTTTTTATCATATATTTTTAAGAAAACAGAAGTAGCGAGATAAACCTGTAGTATGATTGCATACATATAGAGTTACATGGACAGGTTTTCTGATGAACATTTTATCATTTACAATGCACAATCATTTGAACACGTCATTGTATAATGCCATGACTTGGGTATTGAAATACTGTATTCATTCTCTTCTACAACTGTAGAAATCAACTGAAACTTATGAAAATAAACATTACAAGCGAACGTTTTACTGTTCATTACGTGTTTAGCATATTGTGGAGCGTCTTTGTGTGTGGACATGTCGGAAATATGTTTCATAGTCCATAAGGATATGCAAATAAAGACTGCGATGCATGTACATATAAAACAAATTCACACATCAACTAGAAAACATACTTAAGGTTATTTCACGTTTTACGAATTTTCATGATTAAAAAAAAAAAGTTGTAAGTATTTATTTAACCAAAATGTGCGGGTATCAAAACTTTTGTTTGTATTTCAGCTACAATAACTAGCAAAATTTCAGAAATTGAGTGTCAAATTATTCCAAAGAGCGTAAAAAGCTTATCGCTAAGGTAAAAAGCATCCTGTTATGGACCTGAAATTCTGTTCTCTATTTATTCGAAGAAATTTTCTTTACAGAGAAACTAACACGTGATTTATTACGTTTTCAGATTAAGGCCTTAAAGGATTTTATAGCGAGTGCTATCGGCTCACTCTTTCCAAAAATTGGCACCCAGGTAACTATAATTCCCCAACCAAGCTACTGCATTAACCTTTATTAAAAATTAGGATAAAAGAAGCTATCATCACCAAGTGTTTAGAACCATGAACAGAAATAAATCCGTAAGCACACGTGTGGTGTCACTCTTCACAACAGTAAGGGCTACAAATCATAAGAGTATTTACTGATAAGAGATTGCTCAGTGCTAATTCACGTGATATTACCTGTGTATACGCAACCCAAAAAAGATGTTTACCAATCCCATCCCTTAAGGGATTGGATACACACCACAATGGCGTCTTTATGAGGTTTCATATGTGCTTAAGGCCAGTCAAGCCCCAGGTACGCCCGTAAATGAGGGCATATTTTTTAGCTTTTTTTAAGCATTTTTTTGTAAGTAGGCCTACCTTAAAAGCAAGTTCATACATCGGTATAGCAATAATTTCCAACAAGACATGAGTGGAATTGCCTTAAGTAGTACCGTAGGGTCTGAACATGTATGATTGGAAATTGTATACCTATACTGTTACATATATGAAGGGATATTTTGAGAGGAACATTTTACCAATTACGATGGACAATTTGAATACGTCTGTGTAGAATGTCTATATTGGAGTATTGAAATCTTGCATTAATTATTTTCTACAACTTTAACTCCGTGTGTAGAAGTCAACGAAAACTACAAAAAATAAACATATCCTTCATTAATTGTATAAGTAAACGTTTTACTGTTTCTTATCATTTTTAGCATGTAGTGATAGCGTCGTCGTTTATCTTAAATTTTGAACATGTACAAATTGAAGCTGTGTTACATGTACATAAAAAATAAAATCACACCAACTTTAGAAAAAATATAAATAACCTTATTACGGTTTACGAATGTTCATGATTGAAAACACTGTTAAACCTTAAAAGCGTCAAACGTTAAACGTTAAAGCGTAAACCGTTGTTACTAAATTGGAACAATTTGTCAAAATGAACGCGTATCAATATCAAAACTTTATTTTTGTTGTGTTCTAACATCAATTTTGCAAAATTATGAAGTGTGAATTTATTCCCCCCCCCCCACCCCCCTCCCCGCAAGGTCAAAAGCGTTCTGTGAAGCCTGAAATCCTGGGGCCGGATTCATAAGATGTCCTAAGACCTTTTTGGTCTTACCTCTAGGACCGGCCTAACTTTGAACCTCTTGTGAAACCAGGAAAATATCTGGAACAGATTTTAAAACATATTATTGAAATTTTCAATTGTGTCCTTGTTCCCACCAGGAATAGTAACTGGCCTACTCCATGTGACCTGGGATCCAAAGTTAGGTCAGTCTTAGAGATAAGACCAAAAAAAGACTTTGGATCTCTTGTGCATCCGGGCCCTGTTCTCTACTGATTCAGTGATTCGAATATGATTTCTTTACAGAGGAATGGAAAAATCAATAATTCTGATCTAGATAACGCAGCGCAGATTTTAAATGAAAAGATCGCCGAAATCCTATCAGTAATTCAAGCCCAGGTAAGTCACATAGAAGTTATTGCTTCAAACCTTCATAAAAAAATAGCGCTATAAAAGAAACTATCATTTTTCATCACCAAGTGTTTATAACCGAATAAATCATAGATACTTAGATACAAGTAATTAAAATATATTATATGTGGTGTAATTCTTCACAGCAGTAGGCACTACTGAAACGGCGTTTACAGCGTTTAACAGCGTTTATGGTGATTCTCAGTGCTAGCATCACGTGCTAGCACGTACGCTACCTAAAAATGATGTTTTATTTGTTTTGAAGATAACGAGCGTATATACGCGAAGGCGTGGGTGGCGCGACGTTCAAAATAGAAATGTTATCCCATATATAGAAAATGGGGGGGGGGGGGGGGGGTGTACTGGATGAACATTGTATGACTGCTTCAACTTACTTGAACGGATGTTGTGAGAGGAATATTTTATACCAATTACGATGCACAATTTGTTGAGCACATTGGTGTAAATGCCATGACACGGGTTTTGAAATATCGCATTTAGTCAACTTTAAATTTGTGTGAAGTACAAAAAATAAAAATTGTTTTAATTCATTAACCATTCAAAGAAACGTGTGACTGTTTCTTGTAATGTTGAGCACACGGAGGTATCGTCAGGGTTTGCTAACATATTTGTCTGACATTTTTCATAGTCCACAAGCATATACAAAATGAAAGAGGCTACGTGCGTATACATACAAAAAAAAATCACACATCAACTAGAAAACATAATATGGTTATTATGTTTTACTGATGTTCATGATATAAACAAATGTTTTTGTGTAACTATTTAATCAAAAAGTACGCGTTTTTCGCATAATTGTCATACGTGTCAAATGAGTTCAGTGTATAACACAAGTCATAAATCCCTAAAAGCCAAAGCTACTTAGCGTGACGGCTGAAATTCTGTTCTCTACTGATTTGAAATATCTTTCTTTTCTTTACAGAGCAACTTACACATGTGTTTTGTTACATTTTCAGTTCTGCACGAAACAGTTGACACAGCAAGAATTAACGAAGGCTTTAGTTGATGAGCTCACCTCGATCTATGGATACGTTTATAATCTGGTAACTGTATCATCCAAGTTATTGCATTTAACCTTAATTAACAACTGTGACAAAAGAAGCTATCATCACAAAGTGTTTATAACTAGTTTACGGACTCATATTAATCAATGAAATTAACAGACATAAATACGTAGACACATTTATAGAGTAAAGGCTCAACTACAACTGATCGTACGTCGTAATGGATTGTAATGGTAAATCATATTTCTACGATTGCGATCCCGATTACAATTACGATGCCGTCAATTGTGGTTGGGCCTTTACTCTATGTTGCGAACTACATATCGTAATAGCGTTTAGCGATAGAGATTACTTAGTGCTAGCTCACATACTAGCAAGTAACTTATGCGCTAACCAAAAAAGATGTTTGGAACCATTTTTTTCATGGATATTTCCGAAAACCGTAGTACCGGCATGAACACATTGAACAGTCTTAATAACCCGTATGATTGTATAGACCTACTTACAGTCACATGAAAGGATTTTCTTAGGCTAACGCTTTACCATCTACGATGCACAATTCGAACATGGACTTCTAATACTAACTGATAAGTCCATGATTTGAACATGATGTTGAATACCATCACTTGTGTATTGAAATATTGCATTTATTCTCCTCTACAATCTTAAATACGTGTGTAGAAATACACTGAAACAGTACAACAAATCAATATCGGCTTCATTAATTTTACCAGCAAACGTTTTACTGTTTCTAATCATGTTTAGCATGTGGAAGTAGCGTCTTTGTCTGTGAACAGCGTTGTCTACAATGTTTCAAAACCCATAAGGATGTACAAATAAAAGCTGCGATACGTGTATAACAAAATTTAAAAAAACGTGTATAACACGTGTATAAACGTGTATAACAAAACTATCACACACCAACAGCTAGAAATAATAACGGTTTAGTACGTTCTACAAATTTTCAAAAATGGCAACAAAAAAAATTCGTAATTTAGAAAAAAAATGTTCTTACAATCTAATCCAAATGTACGCGTATCAAAACTGTTGTTTCTATTTTAACTTTAATTTTGCAATTATGATATGTTACACTATTCCTGAGAGCGTAACATGCTTAAATCCCTCAAGGTCAAAAGCGTCTTGTGAAACCTAAAATCCTATTCTCTATCAGTGGCGTATTCAGGAATTGGGAAAGGGGGGGGGGTTTCAACCCATATTATAGAGAGTGGAGCCGAAACAGAATTGAGGTTCCGGGGGGCTTGCCCCCCGAAAAAAATCTCGTCAAGGTAATTTTAGTGCAAATCTGTGCGTTTTACAGCGGCCAACTGAAACAAGAATAGGCTACTCAGTTTCTGGCAACACATTTTTTCCTTAGCACCGCTAATAAAAGGAACCTCAATCAATAATTTGAATATTTTTTCTTATTGCTTTTGTTTTTAATTACAACAATATACAATAATTATAAAGTAAAACATCTAACTGTCTATTGAAATACTGTCTATTGATAGTCTATTGAAATGTAAACGGTCATTTTCCATGTTTCATTTGCAAAAGAGGGGGGGTTTTGCCCCCCCCCCTCCTCCCCGTGTATACGCCACTGTTCTCTATACTGATTCGAAGATGATATTTCTTTACAGAGAAACTAACGTGAGTTTTATTACATTTTCAGCTGGGCTTGGACATAACAGAGGAACTTAAACAGGAACTAACTGAACTTAGCGGCTCAATCATTGGAGCAATATATGAGGATTTGCACATGGTAACTAATAGAACAGCCAAGTTATTATATCAAAACTCCATTAAAGATGGCAACAAAACAAAATATCATCATATTGTTTATATACCCAGTTTACTCATGTTAATAAATACAATGAACCGATATAAATACGTAGAAGCACACTACATTTAATATATTGTGGTGTAACTCTTTACAACAATATCAAAACAGCGTTTACCGATAAAGATGGCTTATTGTGGGCCACATGAGGCTTCGGCAGGTCGCCAGTTCGATACTTGCCACCGGAAATCCTGACTGCAGGTTTTTTCGAGGTTTTCCTCAGTCACTAAGGGAATACTAGGATTGTCGTACTAACAGCTATCGGGCATTCCTTCCCAACCATTTCAAATAACTCAATACCTCGTTAGAAATCCTGCTGTTAGAAATTCTGCAGGGGGGCTTGCCCCTGGTTAGGTTTTATACAGAAAATTATTATTATGTCATTAGAAAGTTTTGAGGTTCCGAGTTTTAGTGAACCATGGTTGATTTAATTGCCATACTTTCTGTGATTTCATTAATATGCTATTGGTAATCAAAAACTCACCATACGTTGATAGTGGAGGGACCACCACCCACTAGAACCTCCGGGAAAAAGATATAGGATCAATGTTGTACTTTCTTGTTATCAATACAACAATAGTACGTATATTATTTAACACATTGTTTCATTGTTGTTTTATTACTTTAAACGTTACATTTTTATGATCAGCGTTTTGTTATTACTTCTTACAGTTGCGTGCACAATATATATATATATATATTGTTTTGTTGCAGTTACGATCATTTCCCGTTCATCCCTTATTCCGGGTTGTGCCATTAGTCTTTAACTGTATCAAACTGTATATACTTACAAACCTTTTTGCGTCTGTCTCTGTGCATAGGCGTGCGCAGGGGTTGATCAATGGAAGGGCACAATACATTCCCGGCCAAAGTACTTCCCGGCGGCGCGAATGGGGGTTGTGGCGGGCAGATGCCCCTTACAATTTTTTTAAATTTTTTTTAACGTGCGTTTTGTAATGTGTTTTAAGCGTATTAGGAGTAGTACTGGTTGTCTGTTAAATGGGTTAATTTCACAAAATTCTTTGTGGATATCATGTGATATCATTGTTACAGAGTGAGGGAAGTGGTCAGTCACAAAAAGCCAAAATCCGAGCGGCGAGCTGTGACAGAACACACATGCAACCTCGGGCAGAAGTCGAGGCAGAAACATTTCTACTGTGTTGCGGCTTGTGCGCAAGACTACTAAATACGATTTTCCAATCTAATGCCTCATTCTAAAAAAAAAAAAAAATCACACCTATCCTGCGCACGCCTTTGTCTCTGTGCCTCTATGCCTAAATTTAGTGTTATTACTTTATTGATTTGACACATGATTTAAAATGCCTGATGGCAGTATTTATATTATATTATAAATATATAAATGAATAGTTATAATCATCCTGTGGCTGGATCGCAATCATCATTCAAATGCTTGGTATTAAGTGACACAAATGGTATTATTCCTGTCATGAAAAATACGTGCATGTTGTGCACGTGATGTTGTACAATAATATCTCCATCCATCCGCTTTGTTTAAGATCTACGTCCAGGTGTGCAGCTGGGAACCTAAACAGAACCCAGACCCAAAAGTGACTCCTTCCATAGCTGCAGCTGCAGAATTATCTTATCAACGATACCACCGATTCTACTGAAGAACCATTGTCCCCGGACCTCGTCCCCAAGATATTTTTTAGTGCGGTATATTCACTTCACGTCGATGGATCGCGTTTAACTAATATTGCACAAGCACACCAGAAATATATGTAGGCCTACACATTATTATATAATATACTATATAAATAAAACACTACTCTGTGGATTGGGTTAAATGAATAAAAATGCATTGACGCTAAGCTGTGTTTACTTTATATAACCACCAATAGGGGTTGCTCAGCGGTAAGACGCGAGACTCTAACTCGGGAGGTCACCGGTTCGATTCCGGTCACCAGCAATCCCGACTGAAAGTGTTTCCGAGGTTTTCCTGTCGAAAAAGCAAATGCTGGGATTGAGTCCTACTAACAGCCCTCGGACATTCCTTCCTAACTATCCAAACGTGCGTTTTACGCTATTTTTTTTTATGACATCATAATCAAACATTTGGTCTCAACTCTGAAACTTACATAAAGTAGGATGATCTTTACAATATTACTTTCAAATTAAGCCGGCAGTCTACGATTTATGTTTAGCTCGACGCACAAAGATAATAATAGGAAATCAATACAGTTTGTGTTTGTATTGTTGTGGCACAAATTAACGATTCTACCTTATGATCAGCGAACATATTGCTATTATATTCTCCATAAGCCTACCGTTTATAACACGCATTCTAAAGCTGTGCTAATTTATTATGTAATAATATTATTATAATAAAATTCATAATTTTTTGTAGTAAGCCTGTTCGGGGACAATTCATTAGTATAACCATTTCCAAGTGACTAAATATGTATTGTGGTATTTGAATTGTTATAGGAGAGCCGTTAGAATGAGTCAATTATTATTTATTACGTTATATATTTTTTTTTTTATTTATATAATATTATATTATATATTATTATTATTAATATTGTTCCAAATGAACTGGCGATTACCCCTTTACCAACACCACTTATTACACCTCCAGTAACCAAAATATACTTCATACTGAGATTATTAGGTCAAGATCACAATAGTGGCGTCGCTAGCAAGACGGTAAAAATACAGTACAGTGCGCGTCGTGCCTTATCTACTTGTCGGCGTTGCGCCAAACTCCGATCTCCAAGCTGATGTGAGCTGGTGGTGAAGGGTGGGGGAAGGATGTCGGCTGCAGGACCTGCCGAAAGTGCGCAAGCTTGGAATGCTGCGTTCTATTCTATTTCTATTATATTGTAGCAAAATAAATCAGAAGGAAATATTAGTTATGGACACATTACCCTTCCCTGTGTAACAGTACATTATAATAATGCAGAATGCTAACAGTACTTCCCAGTTCACCGTAACAAATTAAACTTATATAATGTTTTGATATTTTCTTTGGACAAATGAAATCAGAAACAATAACTTCCTCAACACAATCAATTTTTATGGCAACCCATCAGTTTGGAAGAACATTTAAATGGAAGAATGCAACAAACAACCAAAAACAACTGAAAATTAAATATACCGCGCTTCGCGGGAACCTGTTGTCCGGGCGAGAGAGAGACGCTGTGATTGGTCTGCGTGCGGCGGAAGTACTTTTGTTGTAGCTGGTGGCCTGGTGCCCTCACATTTTTTATTTATAAAAACGATCTGAAACTTCACACATATTTATGGAGGGATTAACGCCCCACGTCCCAAACAACTCTACTTTGCACCTTCTTTGCACCGAGAATAGTCACTGAGCGTGCCATAAAATAATACGCAGCGTGCCCCGTGGGCCAAACGAACATTTATTGTTTGAAAGAATTTGAAAGAATCCTGTCAATGTCAACCGGCGATCTCTTTAAACATTAAAGAATGTTGTATTAGCTTCCACAAGAAGTTCGACATTTCAGGATGTTCCCAACACTATAAGCATACTCCTACAGCAAAGTCAGCTCAATTCTATTAATCGGAAATGTTCCTTTTGATAGTTAAAAATTGATTAATAATCAATGGTTGTAACAAGAAATATAGTGGACAAAAATGTCAACAAAGGGCATTTACCCCACTGCAAAGGAAAAAAATGGTTAGATATGAACAAAAAATGTTATGATTGTATAACCTGACATATAAGCTACAACTTTGTCGCTGATCAAACTCATAAGTAGGGCTAGGATGTTCAGGACCTTTCAAAGTGAGAAAAAGGCAGGCAAATATTACCTTTAAACAGCAAAAAGGGACCTAAAAAGGACCTATTGAATTTAATCGAATTCTATTGGTTTCATTACTTTCACTATTGTTGTATTAAATTAATTCAGTTACACAAATATATTTTCGTGGAAAGGGGGGGGGGGGGGGGGGGAATAGTTTTGTCGATGTATCAAACACAAGAAGAAAATTTAAAAACATAATTTTATCTTTTTAATTTAATTTCACATTTAAGAAAAACGTACGTATTATAAATTATTTCATTGTGTCGTGGTTTATATTAAGCCTGGTCTGCCGTATAATGCTGAATTGTAGAGCTGTTTGAATTATGCAGCCTGTCCCTAAAATTAGAAGAGTTTTAATTAAAATAGATAGATAGATCCCTTTATAATGCAATTAATTGTTAAAATATGAATTAGACATACCTTCAAGCTCATCTCATCTCTGACTCATCGTTACAGTATTCGACAACAAACAAATCATTGCGTATGCTTGGCCCGATGATGTGGCAAGCTCGAGACTGCACTCGCACGTTTTGCATCCGTTTTAGCAAATTATATCAAAATAGGAAAATAGTCCCTTAAAAATGCCCAAAAAGGACCTTTTCTCATGAAATGATGTAAATAGGCATTTTAAGGCAAAATAAAATGCATATTTTTGGCATCCCTAACACTTGAAACACACTTTAATCTATTTTCCAGGCGAGTATTTACCAATAGAAAAAGGAGATGTCCTGAACATCCTAGCCCTACTCATATAAGTATCGTTTCTCTCATCATTTCTCTCACCAGTGGTTGTTTTATCTCGTGCGCGCTTCAATAAGAGGTAGCTCTCCATAATCTTTAGTCGTATTCTACTTCAACAATAAACTCAACGTTTTCACGGCAGTCGGGCGTGGATGGCGGCCAGCAGTTGCTTCGCCGCTATACTAGAAAAATAACAAAAACGATTCTATAAAGTTCACATTTCAGAATTTGACCAAAAACAAAGTTAAAACAAATATTAGGCTACACAACCATTGAGGGATTGAGTCCTACTAACAGTCCTCGGACATTTCTTTCCAGCTTTCCAAACACCAACTAACCTATTTAGTCACCTGAAGAGGGGCACATCAGGTAAAGCTGGTCTGCACTATAGAACGGGTATTCCTACGTAGAATGATTAAGTATTAGTAATTAATGCTGTGTAGTGTATTATTCTATGTGTGTGTACAACATACATTTAAAAAATATGTAATTATTAATTTAATCATATCATTAATTCAATAGTAATAATCAAATAATGTATTATTAATATTTAAAAATTATATTTTTACTATAATTATTATTGAAGATTGTACTTGTTGTGAGTGTGTTGTTGTGACTGTTGTTGTTGATCGTTACTGTGATTGGCATACTTGTAATTTTTGTGTTTTAATTAAATTGTAAGAATACTGAAGTGGAAGTCTATGCATATTTTATTTTTTCTCCATCACCACCACAGAAGAATGAGTTACCCACTGGACAAACCAACAATAACCATCAGGGTCAATAGGGCATCCGGCCTTGTCTTACCCCGCGTGTTCCCAATATGTGCACCAAATCGTGGCTCGACTCTGACGAAACTTCGAAATGCGCCACTCAAGTTGCCTCATCACCATAAAACTGCGTAGATATGACTAACTATATTTTTATTACTCGATTATCTCAAAAAATAGTAAATCATATTTATTTATGAAGTTTAGCACTTGATTTGAGTGTTCTGGTTAATTGTTATTGTCGGTCGAAACCAAATGTCGCACATGGACGAGGATGATTTACTATAGCAGAATCGTGAGCAATATATAGTATATACGAATCGTCGCTGTAAATGTACTTACTGTGTTATGCAAAACCTAATAATTTTTCAAATGTGGTTTTGTAAAGAACGTTAATACTGCTGCTATTAATTACTACTATACTATTAATTTCTCAACTAAAATGATGACCAACTTATAAATTACCAAAAATTATGATAGTCACGCAAACTTATGGCTAAAATATACTAGTGATGCCACTGACATCCTTAAAATGGATTAGGGCGGGGTGGGTTTCTATTATGTGTATCATAATGAATAAGGGACATGTTTTGATCCGCCCCCCCCCCCCCCCCCCCCCTAACACCGGGGCACGAATGGGCGACGGATTCATTCTTCTCCCATCGTTGCAACTGGCCTTTTGGTCACTTCCAATTCATATAGTTCCCACGTGACGTCACAGCGGCCATGATTGCGACACAATAGATGAGGGCCAATCATATGACAAATACTATTCAAAATTTGTAAATAAGCCTGATTTAAAATTTAAAAAGTAAACATAATTTAGAAAAAAGAAAAAATACCACACATACAACAAATTTTATTAAGACGAACAGGCTGAATTTTAAAGCACTAAGAATGTCTTTGTTCTACCACAACAGTCTTCAATTGTTTCTCCATCGCAACGTCAAAGTTTGATCACAAATGTGGCCGACACCCGCAAGGATGAGACGTACATCCAACCTATGAATACATAAATTATTATACTTTGAGTACCAGACATGGGATGAGAGCACGGGCCTACGCGAGGATATATAATAGTCTTACTCCTATGACAATGTCCTCCACAGCTGCCGGTAACACGACAGTTATGTCCGTGCTTCTGAAACTTATGTGTATACCCTAACCTAACGAAATTAGGTACTTTGTTTCTACTTCAATTCGCTTCAACTCTTCTCCACAACAAACATATCACCAAAATGCCCGCCGCCCACATAATTTTAAGTTCGTCGAAACCATCAATTATTATTCAGTATCTTTCCAGGTGTAAAAGCCCATCCATTCCACAGAGTTTTGTAATTGACAATATCAGGTATTGCAATAGTCACGTATGACGAGTTAACGACAACGACATGTCATAATTCAATTAAGCTGACGTTTTACTCGGTTAATGTGCGCGATAACGCCCCCCGAGTATTGGTATAAGAAGAGACCCTCGCAGCCCTCAAGCATCATCAGCATTGTTCTCTCCACATCGACACAACAGCTGGAAACATGAAGACCATCGCCATCTTTCTCTTGTTGGCAGTCGGTGCCCTGGCAGCTTCGTCGAGTACATTCAGAGGAAATGTGAATGTGAGTATAACCGCAGGTCGTGAAATAAATTACGGAGATAAATTATTTACATAAATACAAAACTAAATTATGTCTCAAAAATAGACTTCAAAATCGAAAATCTGAATCAACAGCGCACTGTGGTTTGGTAAGCTCTACATTCTGAATGCTTTAAATGTGTCCTACATTATAATCAATATGGTTTTTATTTCTAATTAATTGTATTACTAATTATCGATTTAATTATCAAAAAACTACGCTAATGGTTATAATATTTCATTCAGTATGTCCGATTTTCGATTTCGAGTAGTTTTAAGATATCTTTTATATTGACGATGTCCATATACATACATGTATTATGTATAATATGTATACGAATGAAATAAATTAAAATTGAAATTCTTGAAGCATATTTAAAAAATTAAAATGTGTTTCGGTTTTTGACGTAGAGATATCCTTCGCTCTTAGCACAGTCCATTCCATATAAAATCTATTTCTGGGGCACTCGCCCCAACATCTCTAAATGTCAAAAGCGTCTTGTTAGCCCTGAAATTCTGTTCCCACTAATTCGAAAACTTTCTTTTCAGAGCAACTAATATGTATTTGATTACATTTTCAGGCCGGCGCGAACCCTAACGAACAAGAGAACCTAAACCCAATTGAAGCTATCAAAAATGTCATACAAGAAATAAAAAACAAAGTAACTACAACACAACTAAGTTATACTAAGTTATTACATTTAAATCTTCATTTAAAATGGCGACAAAAACTATTATCCTGACGTGTGTTATAATATGGCACCACATTCCTCATATTAGTAAATTAAATAAACCGACATAAATACGTAGAAGCACAATCTGTGGTGTAACCGTTGAGTGAGTAATATAGGGTGGAGCTTCGACGCCATCGGCAGTTTGTCTACCGCGTCTTACCGTCCAACATACTTTGGTTGGGTTGTAGAGTTCGCAAAGCGTGCACAACGACAGAGCTTTCGGCTGTCTTCGCATATCTTCGGCGAAGTAGCCGACCAATCAGGCTCCGTCATCGCGTCGCTTTGCGAACGGCGGTCGACAAACTGCTTACGGCGCTGTGCGTCTACCCTATATTACTCTACAGCTACACAACAGCGCGGGTTGCAGATCGTAACAGCGTTTATACCGATAGAGGCTCAGTGCTGGCTCCCATGCTAGCACGTATACGCGATCAAAAACCAATTTTTTAAAATTTAATTTTGAACATTACCAAAGACCTCGTTTAAGGTTGCCTCCTTATTAGTTTTTATCATATATTTTTAAGAAAACAGAAGTAGCGAGATAAACCTGTAGTATGATTGCATACATATAGAGTTACATGAACAGGTTTTCTGATGAACATTTTATCATTTACAATGCACAATCATTTGAATACGTCATTGTAGAATGCCATGACTTGGGTATTAAAATACTGTATTCATTCTCTTCTACAACTGTAGAAATCAACTAAAACCTATGAAAATAAACATTACAAGCGAACGTTTTATTGTTCATTACGTGTTTAGCATGTGGATAGCGTCTTTGTGTGTGGACATGTCGGAAATATGTTTCATAGTCCATAAGGATATGCAAATAAAGACTGCGATGCATGTACATATAAAACAAATTCACACATAAACTAGAAAACATACTTAAGGTTATTTCACGTTTTACGAACTTTCATGATTAAAAAAAAAAGTTATAACTATTTATTTAACCAAAATGTACGGGTATCAAAACTTTTGTTTGTATTTCAGCTACAAGCTAGCAAAATTTCAGAAATTGAGTGTCAAATTATTCCAAAGAGCGTAAAAAGCTTATCGCTAAGGTAAAAAGCATCCTGTTATGGACCTGAAATTCTGTTCTCTACTGATTCGAAGAAACTTTCTTTACAGAGAAACTAACACGTGATTTATTACGTTTTCAGATTAAGGCATTTAAGGATTTTATAACGAATGCCATCGGCTCACTCTTTCCAAAAATTGGCACCCAGGTAACTATAATTCCCCAACCAAGCTACTGCATTAACCTTTATTAAAAATGAGGATAAAAGAAGCTATCATCACCAAGTGTTTAGAACCATGAACAGAAATAAATCCGTAAGCACATGTGTGGTGTCACTCTTCACAACAGTAAGGGCAACAAATCATAAGAGTATTTACTGATAAGAGATTGCTCAGTGCTAATTCACGTGATATCACCTGTGTATACGCAACCCAAAAAAGATGTTTACCAATCCCATCCCTTAAGGGATTGGATACACACCACAATGGCGTCTTTATGAGGTTTCATATGTGCTTAAGGCCAGTCCAGCCCCAGGTACGCCCGTAAATGAGGGCATATTTTTTAGCTTTTTTTTATCATTATTTTGTAAGTAGGCCTACCTTAAAAGAAAGCTCATACATCGGTATAACAATAATTTCCAACAAGACATGAGTAGAATGGCCTTAAGTAGTACCGTAGGGTCTGAACATGTATGATTGGAAATTGTATACCTATACTGTTACATATATGAAGAGATATTCTGAGAGGAACATTTTACCAATTACGATGGACAATTTGAATACGTCTGTGTAGAATGTCTATATTGGAGTATTAAAATCTTGCATTAATTATTTTCCAGAACTTTAACTCCGTGTGTAGAAGTCAACGAAAACTACAAAAAATCAACATATCCTTCATTAATTGTATAAGTAAACGTTTTACTGTTTCTTATCATTTTTAGCATGTAGTGATAGCGTCGTCGTTTATCTGAAATTTTGAAGATGTACAAATTAAAGCTGTGTTACATGTACATAAAAAATAAAATCACACCAACTTTAGAAAAAATATAAATAACCTTATTACGGTTTACGAATGTTCATGATTGAAAACACTGTTAAACCTTAAAAGCGTCAAACGTTAAACGTTAAAGCGTAAACCGTTGTTACTAAATTGGAACTATTTGTCAAAATGAACGCGTATCAATATCAAATCTTTATTTTTATTGTGTTATAACATCAATGTTGCAAAATTATGAAGTGTGAATTTATTCCCCCCCCCCCCAACCCCCCCCCCCCCCCTCAGCGCAAGGTCAAAAGCGGTCTGTGAAGCCTGAAATCCTGGGGCCGGATTCATAAGATGTCCTAAGTCTTTTTTGGTCTTACCTCTAGGACCGGCCTAACTTTGAACCTCTTGTGAAACCAGGAAAATATCTGAGAACAGATTTTAAAACATATTATTGAAATTTTCGTGTCCTTGTTCCCACCAGGAATAGTAACTGGCCTACTCCATGTGACCTGGGTCTGGTTTTACAAGGGACCCAAAGTTAGGTCAGTCTTAGAGATAAAACCAAAAGAAAGACTTGGGATCTCTTGTGCATCCGGGTCCTGTTCTCTACTGATTCAGTGATTCGAATATGATTTCTTTACAGAGGAATGGAAAAATCAATAATTCTGATCTAGATAACGCAGCGCAGATCTTAAAAGAAAAGATCGCCGAAATCCTATCAGTAATTCAAGCCCAGGTAAGTCACATAGAAGTTATTGCTTCAAACCTTCATAAAAAATAGCGCTATAAAAGAAACTATCATCTTTCATCACCAAGTGTTTATAACCGAATTAATCATAGATACTTAGATACAAGTAATTAAAATATATTATATGTGGTGTAATTCTTCACAGCAGTAGGCACTACTGAAACGGCGTTTACAGTGTTTAACCGCGTTTATAGTGATTGCTCAGTGCTAGCATCACGTGCTAGCACGTACGCTACCTAAAAATGATGTTTTATTTGTTTTGAAGATAACGAGCGTATATACGCGAAGGCGTGGGTGGCGCGATGTTCAAAATAGAAGTGTTATCCCATATATAGAAAATGGGGGGGGGTTGGGGGGTGTACAAGATGAACATTGTATGACTGCTTCAACTTACTTGAACGGATGTTGTGAGAGGAATATTTTATACCAATTACGATGCACAATTTGTTGAGCACATTGGTGTAAATGCCATGACACTGGTTTTGAAATATCGCATTTAGTCAACTTTAAATTTGTGTGAAGTACAAAAAATAAAGCTTGTTTTAATTCATTAACTATTCAAAGAAACGTGTGACTTTTTCTTGTAATGTCTAGCACACGGAGGTAGCGTCAGGGTTTGCTAACATATTTGTCTGACATTTTTCATAGTCCACAAGAATATACAAAATGAAAGAGGCTATACGTGCGTGTACATATAATACAAAATCACACATCAACTAGAAAACATAATATGGTTATTATGTTTTACTGATGTTCATGATATAAACAAATGTTTTTGTGTAACTATTTAATCAAAAAGTACGCGTTTTTCGCATAATTGTCATACGTGTCAAATGAGTTCAGTGTATAACACAAGTCATAAATCCCTAAAAGCCAAAGCTATACTTAGCGTGACGGCTGAAATTCTGTTCTCTACTGATTTGAAGAATCTTTCTTTTCTTTACAGAGCAACTTATACATGTGTTTGGTTACATTTCAGTTCTGCACGAAACAGTTGACACAGCAAGAATTAACGAAGGCTTTAGTTGATGAGCTCACCTCGATCTATGGATACGTTTATAATCTGGTAACTGTATCATCCAAGTTATTGCATTTAACCTTAATTAACAACTGTGACAAAAGAAGCTATCATCACAAAGTGTTTATAACTAGTTTACGGACTCATATTAATAAATGAAATTAACAGACAAAAATACGTAGACACATTTATAGAGTAAAGGCTCAAATACAACTGACAGCATCGCGATTGTAATCGTAATCTGGAAATCATGAAAGAGTTTAACCACAGATAGCAAATTGTTTAACTTACTTGGTTCTTATCTTATGGCGCGCTGTTCACAACAAAATCGTACGTCGTAATGGATTGTAATGGTAAATCATATTTCTACAATTGCGATCCCGATTACAATTACGATGCCGTCAATTGTGGTTGGGCCTTTACTCTATGTTGCGAACTTCATATCGTATTAGCGTTTAGCGATAGAGATTACTTAGTGCTAGCTCACATGCTAGCAAGTAACTTATGCGCTAACCAAAAAAGATGTTTGGAACCATTTTTTTCATGGATATTTCCGAAAACCGTAGTACCGGCATGAACACATTGAACAGTCTTAATAACCCGTAAGATTGTATAGACCTACTTACAGTCACATGAAAGGATTTTCTTAGGCTAACGCTTTACCATCTACGATGCACAATTCGAACATGGACTTCTAATACTAACTGATAAGTCCATGATTTGAACATGATGTTGAATACCATCACTTGTATATTGAAATATTGCATTTATTCTCCTCTACAATCTTAAATACGTGTGTAGAAATACACTGAAACAGTACAACAAATCAATATCGGCTTCATTAATTTTACCAGCAAACGTTTTACTGTTTCTAATCATGTTTAGCATGTGGAAGTAGCGTCTTTGTCTGTGAACAGCGTTGTCTACAATGTTTCAAAACCCATAAGGATGTACAAATAAAAGCTGCGATACGTGTATAACAAAATTTAAAAAAACGTGTATAACACGTGTATAAACGTGTATAACAAAACTATCACACACCAACAGCTAGAAATAATAACGGTTTAGTACGTTCTACAAATTTTCAAAAATGGCAACAAAAAAAATTCGTAATTTAGAAAAAAAAATTTCTAACAATCTAATCCAAATGTACGCGTATCAAAACTGTTGTTTCTATTTTAACTTTAATTTTGCAATTATGATATGTTACACTATTCCTGAGAGCGTAACGTGCTTAAATCCCTCAAGGTCAAAAGCGTCTTGTGAAACCAAAAATCCTATTCTCTATCAGTGGCGTATTCAGGAATTGGGAAAGGGGGGGGGGGTTTCAAACCATATTATAGAGAGTGGAGCCGAAACATAATTGAGGTTCTGGGGGGCTTGCCCCCCGAAAAAAATCTCGTCAAGGTAATTTTAGTGCAAATCTGTGCGTTTTATAGCGGCCCTGAAACAAGAATACTCAGTTTCTGGCAACACATTTTTTCCTTAGCACCGCTAATAAAAGGAACCTCAATCAATAATTTGAATATTTTTTCTTATTGCTTTTGTTTTTAATTACAACAATATACAATAATTATAAAGTAAAACATCTAACTGTCTATTGAAATACTGTCTATTGATAGTCTATTGAAATGTAAACGGTCATTTTCCATGTTTCCTTTGCAAAAGGGGGGGGGGTTTGTCCCACCCCCTCCCCCCCCCGTGTATACGCCACTGTTCTCTATACTGATTCGAAGATGATATTTCTTTACAGAGAAACTAACGTGAGTTTTATTACATTTTCAGCTGGGCTTGGACATAACAGAGGAACTTAAACAGGAACTAACTGAACTTAGCGGCTCAATCATTGGAGCAATATATGAGGATTTGCACATGGTAACTAATACAACAGCCAAGTTATTATATCAAAACTCCATTAAAGATGGCAACAAAAGAAAATATCATCATCACAGTGTTTATATATATTAACCAGTTTACTCATGTTAATAAATACAATGAACCGATATAAATACGTAGAAGCACACTACATTTAATATATTGTGCAGGTGTAACTCTTTACAACAGTATCAAAACAGCGTTTACCGATAAAGATGGCTTATTGTGGGCCACATAAGGCTTCGGCAGGTCGCCAGTTCGATACTTGCCACCGGAAATCCTGACTGCAGGTTTTTTCGAAGTTTTCCTCAATCACTAAGGGAATACTAGGATTGTCGTACTAACAGCTATCGGGCATTCCTTCCCAACCATTTCAAATAACTCAATACCTCGTTAGAAATCCTGCTGTTAGAAATTCTGCAGGGGGGCTTGCCCCTGGTTAGGTTTTATACAGAAAATTATTATTATGTCATTAGAAAGTTTTGAGGTTCCGAGTTTTAGTGAACCATGGTTGATTTAATTGCTATACTTTCTGTGATTTCATTAATATGCTATTGGTAATCAAAAACTCACCATACGTTGATAGTGGAGGGACCACCACCCACTAGAACCTCCGGGAAAAAGATATAGGATCAATGTTGTAATTTCTTGTTATCAATACAACAATAGTACGTATATTATTTAACACATTGTTTCATTGTTGTTTTATTACTTTAAACGTTACATTTTTATGATCAGCGTTTTGTTATTACTTCTTACAGTTGCGTGCACAATATATATATATATTGTTTTGTTGCAGTTACGATCATTTCCCGTTCATCCCTTATTCCGGGTTGTGCCATTAGTCTTTAACTGTATCAAACTGTATATACTTACAAACCTTTTTGCGTCTGTCTCTGTGCATAGGCGTGCGCAGGGGTTGATCAATGGAAGGGCACAATACATTCTCAATGAAAGTACTTCCCGGCGGCGCCAATGGGGGTTGTGGCGTGCAGATGCCCCCTACAATTTTTTTAAATTTTTTTTAACGTGCGTTTTGTAATGTGTTTTAAGCGTATTAGGAGTAGTACTGGTTGTCTGTTAAATGGGTTAATTTCACAAAATTCTTTGTGGATATCATGTGATATCATTGTTACAGAGTGAGGGAAGTGGTCAGTCACAAAAAGCCAAAATCCGAGCGGCGAGCTGTGACAGAAAACACATGCAACCTCGGGCAGAAGTCGAGGCAGAACATTTCTGTGTTGCGGCTTGTGCGCAAGACTACTAAATACGATTTTCCAATCTAATGCCTCCTTCTGAAAAAAAAAAAATCACACCTATCCTGCGCACGCCTTTGTCCCTGTGCCTCTATGCCTAAACTTATAGTGTTATTACTTTATTGATTTGACAAACGATTTAATATGCCTAATGGCAGTAGCCTATATTTTATATTATATATTATAAATATATAAATGAATAGTAATAATCATCCTGTGGCTGGATCGCAATCATCATTCAAATGCTTGGTATTGAGTGACACAAATGGTATTATTCCTGTCATGAAAAATACGTGCATGTTGTGCACGTGATGTTGTATAATAATATCTCCATCCATCCGCTTTGTTTCAGATCTACGTCCAGGTGTGCACCTGGGAAGATAAACAGAACCCAGACCCAGAAGTGACTCCTTGCACAGCTGCAGAATTGTCTTATCAACGATACAACCGATGCTACTGAAGGACCATTGTCCCTGGACCTCGTTTCTAACCTACTTTTTAGTGCGGTATATTCACTTCACGTGGATGGATCGCGTTTAACTAGTATTGCACAAGCACACCAGAAATATATGTAGGCCTACACCACCTACACATTATTATATAATTAATATACTATATAAATAAAACACTACTCTGTGGATTGGGTTAAATGAATAAAAATGCATTGACGCTAAGCTGTGTTTACTTTATATAACCACCAATAGGGGTTGCTCAGCGGTAAGACGCCAGACTCTAACTCGGGAGGTCACCGGTTCGATTCCGGTCACCAGCAATCCCGACTGAAAGTGTTTCCGAGGTTTTCCTGTCGGAAAAGCAAATGCTGGGATTGAGTCCTACTAACAGCCCTCGGACATTCCTTCTTAACTATCCAAACGTGCGTTTTACGCTATTTTTTTTTTTATGACATCATAATCAAACATTTGGTCTCAACTCTGAAACTTACATAAAGTAGGATGATCTTTACAATATTACTTTCAAATTAAGCCGGCAGTCTACGATTTATGTTTAGCTCGACGCACAAAGATAATAATAGGAAATCAATACAGTTTGTGTTTGTATTGTTGTGGCACAAATTAACGATTCTACCTTATGATCAGCGAACATATTGCTATTATATTCTCCATAAGCCTACCGTTTATAACACGCATTCTAAAGCTGTGCTAATTTATTATGTAATAATATTATTATAATAATGTTCATAATTTTTTGTAGTAAGCCTGTTCGGGGACAATTCATTAGTATAACCATTTCCGTGTGACTAAATACCCTTACTAAAATTTTAGTCGTCGAAACATAGTCTATTAACTATGTTTAAGCTACCCTTTAAAGCATATTCAGCACATATCCAAAACATTGTTTGATCTTATGAATACACAGTTTCAAAACATCTCTGGATATGTGCAGACTACTCTTCGACTACCAAATCGCGACCTTCTTACACACTGTCAAAACATAGTTGAATATGTGCAGACGACTATTTGACTACTAAACCGCGACCTTTCACGCAGTGTCAAACATAGTTGAATATGTGCAGACGACTATTTGACTACTAAACCGCGACCTTGTCAAACAGTGTCAAAACATAGTTGAATATGTGCAGACGACTATTTGACTACTAAACCGCGACCTTGTCAAACAGTGTCAAAACATAGTTGAATATGTGCAGACGACTAAATAGTGACTATTTTATGATGCTGAGTGAACGTTTTCATATATTATTATTATTCATAATAATATATATCATCTAGATAGTAGTAGTAGTAGGGTATACTGTATTTTGGTGATTATTTTAGTATTAGTATGAAACATTATCAACATCATTAAATAGTCGCTCTATAGTCGCCTGCACATGTTTCAGTCCTACCTGTATGTTTTAATTATACACTTAAAAGTAAACCAATAGTTTTACCTCACTTGTCTGGATCAGGAACTGTTCAGTTTATTCTAATGATTGTAAAAGGAAATGAGCATAGATAGTTGCTAAGACACATTTTATTTTCCTCCACCCAACAAGGCAACACATAAAACCATAAACAATGCTGATTGATCAATGGTTTCACTGCATATTTAGTGACGGTAAGCACAATTTTCTTGGTCAATACTGAGAAGAGTCATTTGGTTGTTTTGTTTGTCATCGAGCACAGTTTAGTGGCCATGTAGTTCCATTGACTCTGGAAAAAAAAAATAACAATTCACATTGATTTTAGCAGGAATATATTACGATTCTATTACTTTATCGTGCACTGCAGCATTTCCTGCTATTGTTACAGAATGTAGTAGGCCTACTGCATGCATTCCTTTCCAATGGTTTCAACTACGCCTAGGCTACGGCTAAGTAGAGGTTATGGTAGGACTAGGGCATTGAAACTTGCATCTACAGCCAAAGCATAACGACAATACGCGCGACAATATACGTTTAACGGGCATTAACGTTGTCCTAGATCACTTCAATCATTATCACTGTACTTACCGGAATTTGTTAGTCACTGGTAGTCCTACGTCTGCCACTTCCAAGCCACACTTCACCGCAGTTCCAACGGATAGTTTTTGAAAATTGACAGTTGAGAAGAAGCAGCTGGTGACCTCCGTGACGCGGGCAATCGTTCGAGTGTTTAGCTCTGGCGATGCTTTGACTACCTTATGACGACGTAATGGCGGTGTTTCGACGATGAATACGTTGAACTAGTATTTGGAGATGTGTCAACTATTAACCAAAACATCGTCAACACATAGTTGAGCATATTTGAGCGATGGCTACTATTTCACGATGTTTTGACAACTTACGTGACTAGGTTTATACGATGATTTGACGATGTGTTAGCGACGTATACTCTTGACTACTATTTCACGATGTTTTAAATAGCAACCAAATAGTCTTCAAAGCTGTGTGTACTATGTTTCGGCGATGAAACGATCATTTAACTATGTTTTGACACATGTTTGACTACTTAAAATTTTAGTAAGGGTATGTATTGTGGTATTTGAATTGTTATAGGAGAGCCGTTAGAATGAGTCAATTATTAATTATTACGTTATATATATATTTTTTTTATTTATATATTATTATATTATATATTATTATTATTTATATTGTTCCAAATGAACTGGCGATTACCCCTTTACCAACACCACTTATTACACCTCCAGTAACCAAAATATACTTCATACTGAGATTATTAGGTCAAGATCACAATAGTGGCGTCGCTAGCAAGACGGTAAAAATACAGTACAGTGCGCGTCGTGCCTTATCTACTTGTCGGCGTTGCGCCAAACTCCGATCTCCAAGCTGATGTGAGCTGGTGGTGAAAGGTGGGGGAAGGATGTCGGCTGCAGGACCTGCCGAAAGTGCGCAAGCTTGGAATGTTGCGTTCTATTCTATTTCTATAATATTGTAGCAAAATAAATCAGAAGGAAATATTAGTTATGGACACATTACCCTTCCCTGTGTAACAGTACATTATAATAATGCAGAATGCTAACAGTACTTAGCAGTTCACCGTAACAAATTAAACTTATATTATAATGTTTTGATATTTTCTTTGGACAAATGAAATCAGAAACAATAACTTCCTCAACACAATCAATTTTTATGGCAACCCATCAGTTTGGAAGAACATTTAACTGGAAGAATGCAACAAACAACCAAAAACAACTGAAAATTAAATATACCGCGCTTCGCGGGAACCTGTTGTCCGGGCGAGAGAGAGACGCTGTGATTGGTCTGCGTGCGGCGGAAGTACTTTTGTTGTAGCTGGTGGCCTGGTGCCCTCACATTTTTTATTTATAAAAACGATCTGAAACTTCACACATATTTATGGAGGGATTAACGCCCCACGTCCCAAACAACTCTACTTTGCACCTTCTTTGCACCGAGAATAGTCACTGAGCGCGCCATAAAATAATAAGCAGCGTGCCCCGTGGGCCAAACGAACATTTATTGTTTGAAAGAATTTGAAAGAATCCTGTCAATGTCAACCGGCGATCTCTTCAAACAGCAAAGAATGTTGCATTAGCTTCCACAAGAAGTTCGACATTTCAGGATGTTCCCAACACTATAAGTGCTATAAGCATACTCCTACAGCAAAGTCGGAATGTTCCTTTTGATAGTTAAAACATTGATTAATAATCAATGGTTGAAACAAGAAATAAGGTGGACAAAAATGTCAACAAAGGGCATTTACCCCACTGCAAAGGAAAAAAATTGTTAGATAATATGAACAAAAAATGTTATGATCGTATAACCATATATATTAGCTACAACTTTGTCGCTGGTCAAACTCATAAGTATCGTTTCTCTCATCATTTCTCTCACCAGTGATTGTTTTATCTTGAGCGCGCTTCAATAAGAAGTATCCCTCCATAATCCATTTCAACCATTGAGTTCACTAATAAACTCAACGTTTCTACGGCAGTCGGGCGTGGATGGAGGCCAGCAGTTGCTTCGCCGCTATACTAGAAAAATAACAAAAACGATGCTTTAAAGTTCACGTTTCAGAGTTTGACCAAAAACAAAGTTAAAACAAACATTAGGCTACACAACCATTGAGGGATTGAGTCCTACTAACAGTCCTCGAACATTTCTTTCCAGCTTTCCAAACACCCTACTAACCTATTTAGTCACCTGAAGAGGGGCACATCAGGTAAAGCTGGTCTGCACTATAGAACGGGTATTCTTACGAAGAATGTGTAGTATATTATTCTATGTTTGTGTACAACATACATTTAAAGAAATATGTAATTATTAATTTAATCATACAATCAATTCAATAGTAATAATCAAATAATTATTATTAATATTTCAAAATATTTTTTTACTATTATTATTATTGTAGATTGTACTTGTTGTGTGTGTGTTGTTATGATTGTTGTTGTTGATTGTTATTGTGATTGGCATACTTGTAATTTTTGTTTTTTAATTAAATTGTAAGAATACTGAAGTGGAAGTCTATGCATATTTTATTTTTTCTCCATCACCACCACAGAAGACCCACTGGACAAACCAACAATAACCATCAGGGTCAATAGGGCATCCGGCCTTGTCTTATACCCCGCGTGTTCCCAATATGTGCACCAAATCGTGGCTCGACTCTGACGAAACTTCGAAGTGCGCCACTCAAGTTGCCTCATCACCATTAAACTGCGTAGATAGGACTTACTATATTTTTATTACTCGATTATCTCAAAAAATAGTAAATCATGTTAATTTATGAAGTAAAGCACTTGATTTGAGTGTTCTGGTTAATTGTTATTGTCGGTCGAAACCAAATGTCGCACATAGACGAGGATGATTTATCATTCATAGCAGAATCGTGAGCAATATATTATAGTATATACGCATCGTCGCTGTAAATGTACTTACTGTATTATGCAAAACCTAATAATTTTTAAAATTTAGTTTTGTTAAGAACGTTAATACTGCTGCTATTAATTACTACTATACTATTAATTTCTCAACTAAAATGATGACCAAACTTATAAATTACCAAAAATTATGATAGTCACGCAAACTTATGGCTAAAACATACTAGTGATGCCACTGACATCCTTAAAATGGATTAGGGCGGGGTGGGTTTCTATTATGCGTATCATAATGAATAAGGGACATGTTTTGATCCGCCCCCCCCCCCCCCCCCCCCCTAACACCGGGGCACGAATGGGCGACGGATTCATTCTTCTCCCATCGTTGCAACTGGCCTTTTGGTCACTTCCAATTCATAGTTCCCACGTGACGTCACAGCGGCCATGATTGCGACACAATAGATGAGGGCCAATCATATGGCAAATACTATTCAAAATTTGTAAATAAGCCTGATTTAAAATTTAAAAAGTAAACATAATTAAGAAAAAAGAAAAAATACCACACATACAACAAATTTTATTAAGACGAACAGGCTGAATTTTAAAGAACTAAGAATGTCTTTGTTCTACCACAACAGTCTTCAATTGTTTCTCCATCGCAACGTCAAAGTTTGATCACAAATGTGGCCGACACCCGCAAGGATGAGACGTACATCCAACCTATGAATACATAAATTATTATACTTTGAGTACCAGACATGGGATGAGAGCACGGGCCTACGCGAGGATATATAGTAGTCTTACTCCTATGACAATGTCCTCCACAGCTGACGGTAACACGACAGTTATGTCCGTGCTTCTGAAACTTATGTGTATACCCTAATCTAACGAAATTAGGTACTTTGTTTCTACTTCAATTCGCTTCAACTCTTCTCCACAACAAACATATCACCAAAATGCCCGCCGCCCACATAATTTTAAGTTCGTCGAAACCATCAATTATTATTCAGTATCTTTCCAGGTGTAAAAGCCCATCCATTCCACAGAGTTTTGTAATTGACAATATCAGGTATTGCAATAGTCACGTATGACGAGTTAACGACAACGACATGTCATAATTCAATTAAGCTGACGTTTTACTCGGTTAATGTGCGCAATAACGCCCCCCGAGTATTGGTATAAGAAGAGACCCTCGCAGCCCTCAAGCATCATCAGCATTGTTCTCTCCACATCCACACAACAGCTGGAAACATGAAGACCATCGCCATCTTTCTCTTGTTGGCAGTCGGTGCCCTGGCAGCCTCGGCGAGTACATTCAGAGGAAATGTGAATGTGAGTATAACCGCAGGTCGTGAAATAAATTACGGAGATAAATTATTTACATAAATACAAAACTAAATTATGTCTCAAAAATGGACTTCAAAATCGAAAATCTGAATCAACAGCGCACTGTGGTTTGGTAAGCTCTACATTCTGAATGCTTTAAATGTGTCTTACATTATAATCAATATGGTTTTTATTTCTAATTAATTTTATTACTAATTATCGATTTAATAATCAAATAACTACGCTAATGGTTATAATATTTCATTCAGTATGCCCGATTTTCGATTTCGAGTAGTTTTAAGATATCTTTTATATTGACGATGTCCATATACATACATGTATTATGTATAATATGTATACGAATGAAATAAATTAAAATTGAAATTCTTGAAGCATAATTAAAAAATTAAAATGTGTTTCGGTTTTTGACGTAGAGATATCCTTCGCTCTTAGCACAGTTCATTCCATATAAAATCTCTTTCTGAGGCACTCGCCCCAACATTTCTAAATGTCAAACGCGTCTTGTTAGCCCTGAAATTCTGTTCCCACTAATTCGAAAACTTTCTTTTCAGAGCAACTAATATGTATTTTATTACATTTTCAGGCCGGCGCGAACCCTTACGAACAAGAGAACCTAAACCCAATTGAAGCTATCAAAAATGTCATACAAGAAATAAAAAACAAAGTAACTACAACACAACTATACTAAGTTATTACATTTAAATCTTCATTTGAAATGACGACAAAAACTATCATCCCGACGTGTGTCAAATATATGTCACCACTTTCCTCATATTAGTAAATTAAATAAACCGACATAAATACGTAGAAGCACAATCTGTGATGTAACCGTTGAGTGAGTAATATAGGGTAGAGTTTCGACGCCATCGGCAGTTTGTCTACCGCGTCTTACCGTCCAACATACTTTGGTTGGGTTGTAGAGTTCGCAAAGGTGCACAACGACAGAGCTTTCGGCTGTCTTCGCATATCTTCGGCGAAGTAGCCGACCAATCAGGCTCCGTCATCGCGTCGCTTTGCGAACCCGTACTTTATGTGAGGCAGTAAAAGGAGGTGGACAAACTGCTTACGGCGTTGTGCGTCTACCCTATATTACTCACTCTACAGCTACACAACAGCGCGGGTTGCAGATCGTAACAGCGTTTATACCGATAGAGGCTCAGTGCTGGCTCCCATGCTAGCACGTACACGCGTTCAAAAACACATTTTTAAAATTTAATTTTGAACATTACCAAAGACCTCGTTTAAGGTTGCCTCCTTATAAGTTTTTATCATAGACTATATTTTTAAGAAAACAGAAGTAGCGAGATAAACCTGTAGTATAATTGCATACATATAGAGTTACATGAACAGGTTTTCTGATGAACCACAATCATTTGAACACGTCATTGTAGAATGCCATGACTTGGGTATTGAAATACTGTATTCATTCTCTTCTACAACTGTAGAAATCAACTATAACTTATGAAAATAAACATTACAAGCCAACGTTTCACTGTTCATTACGTGTTTAGCATGATTGTGGAGATAGCGTCTTTGTGTGTGGACATGTCGGAAATATGTTTCATAGTCCATAAGAATATGCAAATAAAGACTAGGATGCATGTACATATAAAACAAATTCACACATCAACTTGAAAACATACTTACGGTTATTTCACGTTTTACGAATTTTCATGATTAAAAAAAAAAGTTGTAACTATTTATGTAACCAAAATGTACGGGTATCAAAACTTTTGTTTGTATTTCAGCTACAAACTTGCAAAATTTCAGAAATTTAGTGTCAAATTATTCCAAAGAGCGTAAAAAGCTTATCGCTAAGGTAAAAAGCATCCTGTTATGGACCTGAAATTCTGTTCTCTACTGATTCGAAGAAACTTTCTTTACAGAGAAACTAACACGTGATTTATTACGTTTTCAGATTAAGGCCGTAAAGGATTTTATAATTGGTAAACTCGGCTCACTCCTATCAAAAATTGGCATCCAGGTAACTATAATTCCCCAACCAAGCTACTGCATTAACCTTTATTAAAAATGGGGATAAAAGAAGCTATCATCACCAAGTGTTTAGAACCATGAACAGAAATAAATCCGTAAGCACATGTGTGGTGTCACTCTTCACAACAGTAAGGGCTACAAATCATAAGAGTATTTACTGATAAGAGATTGCTCAGTGCTAATTCACGTGATATCACGTGTGTATACTGTATACGCTACCCAAAAAAGATGTTTACCAGATTGGATACATACCACAATGGTGTCTTCATGAGTTTCATTTCGCCCGTAAATGAGGGCACATTTTTTAGCTTTTTTTTAGCATTTTTTTGTAAGTAGGCCTACCTTAAAAGCAAGCTCATACATCGGTATAACAATAATTTCCAACAAGACATGAGTGGAATGGCCTTAAGTAGTACCGTATAGGGTCTGAACATGTATGATTGGAAATTGTATACCTATACTGTTACATATATGACGGGATGTTCTGAGAGGAACATTTTACCAATTACGATGGACAATTTGAACACGTCTGTGTAGAATGTATTGGAGTATTGAAATCTTGCATTAATTATTTTCTACAACTTTAACTCCGTGTGTAGAAGTCAACGAAAACTACAAAAAATAAACATATCCTTCATTAATTGTATAAGTAAACGTTTTACTGTTTCTTATCATTTGTAGCATGTAGTGATAGCGTCGTCGTTTATCTTAAATTTTGAACATGTACAAATTGAAGCTGTGTTACATACATGTACATAAAAAATAAAATCACACCAACTTTAGAAAAAATATAAATAACCTTATTACGGTTTACGAATGTTCATGATTGAAAACACTGTTAAACCTTAAAAGCGTCAAACGTTAAACGTTAAAGCGTAAACCGTTGTTACTAAATTGGAACTATTTGTCAAAATGAACGCGTATCAATATCAAATCTTTATTTTTATTGTGTTATAACATCAATTTTGCACAATTATAAAGTGTGAATTTATTCCCCCC